>OMLP01030970.1:4229-25149 GCA_900302685.1 Spondyliosoma cantharus
TTGCATTGTCTCATGGATTGTCCAACACTTTTTTTTCCACTTCTTACTCACCTGGATTTGAACTGACCTCACCTGTTAGTCGACAGCGTCTGGGTGCAGGACAGTGTGAGGGCTGGTATGTTAGTTATATCATTTTACCTGCAGAGGCATTTGTGGTGGGCAGTAAAGTGCACGGCTGATATTTAATATTGTACGTATTTTAAATATTTGTTCAATATTCATTTACTTCTGCTTAAGAAAAAATGTGAAAACTTAGACTTGATATGCAAAAATGTTCCCGACTGTAAGTAAAAATTATGAAACAAAGACGTTGAAATAATGAGATGAAAAGTCAAAATGAGATGAGTGTTGACTCTTTATATAAAACTGTTAACTTTATCTCATCATGACCTACCATGTGATTTATTTTAGGTTAATGTCAGCGGCTGCCATTTTTATGCACTACTTGACGTTGCGCACGGCAGCTAGCTAATGTCAGTGTTGCTAACGCTAGCTAGCTAACGTTAACCATGCTTGCGTTAACGTTGCAAATGCTAGCTGACGTTAATGTTGCTAACATAAGTTAACATTAATAACACTGACGCTAGCTAGCTAACGTTAGGGCAGCACATTATGCTGGATGCACTTGGTCATTTTAATTCCACAAACTGGCGCCTACCAAGACTCCTGATGATGATGAAACACGGATACCACGTGATTCCAACGTGATGCTATACTATTGTCTGACAGAATCTCGAACAATTCACAAATCAGAATTCTAACACAGACATCAAAAAAACAATCATGTTGGAGCCGACGAAGCATTTGTAAAATGATTCACTTACACTCACACTAATGATTGAGTACAAAACGGGACTGTTTGGGCCCCGGCGGAGGTATACACTCTACCCAGGGCCATTCCAGTTGGTTTATGGATTTGTTGAAAATAAGAGGAATCATCAGCCTCAGACGCACAAGGTATCACTGCAGTTTTATTGAAATGTTCAGTTTTTCTCCAGCAGTCTATGAATATCTGTATAGAGAGACTAAATCCCTCTTTATAAGACACATTCGTGTCATTAATCTTTACTGAAGGAAATCCTTTTGCTTTTCTTGAGCAAATCTAAAATCCTCCCCTGGAATGATGTAAGCGCACTGAAAGTCGGCTCTGTTCTCGCGGTTGTGGATCCTCCTCTGCTATTCTCGGCAGCGTGCAGTCTAGACACAGCCGAATTTAAGGCCAGAATAAAACATAAAGCACAATTGAAATAAGTGTTCTTGATCTTAATGCACATTATCGCCGTGTCCCAGGGATAAAACACTTAAAAGTCAGTCATGGAGAAGAGAAAGCCCGAGGGCTCTTTAGGCTGGGTACATGTCCGTGATGCACCCAGCTACTTTAGCTGTCATGCAGCAATATCTCAGAGCCTTCGCTGGGTGCACTGATGCTTGGCTTAAGCCATTTAGCAGCGCCCCGGTTAACTGAAACCGACAAAACTTCTGATTCCAGCCCGATCTTAGAATAACACCCCTGGCGATTGTGAAGCTGTCTTTGCCCATTTCATCCAGCGCAGTCCCACAACTGCGTTTGTGGCTGACGGAGATGCAGAAGGAGAGGATGCAGTGTGATGTTACAACTGTTACTCAGAGAATTCAATTAAATGGAAAACATTCGGATGAGGAAAAGAGAGAAATCAGATCTTGCCGACAAGGAAAAGAGCTGAGAAGTATTGCTGGGAGAGAGTGCCAGGCTAAAGGGTGCAGGAGTGCAGCAACATAAATAAAATAAGATGGCATTTGGCCACTTAAAGCCAATGGGCGCTCCGAAGGCTAACGCGTCGGATGATTCCAGTGGAAGATTTGCCAGGAGTTGCTCTTTGCACAGAGTAGTTACCCAGAATCATGCAGAGCAACAACTCTGGGTGAAGAGATGTTTACAGCTGAGCGGGAACGTGAACACTGGGCATGTGAGGAGTCAAATCTGCTCATGACACCGGACACAATTTCACTGAACATTACGATGTTGAACGTAGGGCTTAGAAATGGCCGCGGTGACACTCACTGCTGCTCTGTAGGACTGAACTGCTCCGGGTGGACGACTGGATGTTTGTAATCTGATCCAGGGCAAATCTTTTTAATGACCATGATTAATACGTGGTAAGTTTAGTTAATGGACTTAAACACTGAAATAACTATTAACCAAAGTTTAAAATGACCATTTATTAACAATACAATAAGTAAGAATGAAACATTTTCATCAGAATGTTATAATGTCTGTGTATTATTACGGAGATATCTGCTGAAGATAGCATGCTAACCAGCTAGCCCTGGCCCCTCATGGTCCATCAAACTCCCTCTCTGGACCACTAGCGGCACGCTAACTGAGCTAACTTCTCATTGGCAGCAGTTAGCATTGCCAACAGTTGTTTGAGTATGAATTTGACAGATGGCCAATATGCAAAACATATTGCACCTTTAACGATGGTTGTTATAAAGGGTAAATGAATCCAGTTCTTTGCTTCATGTTGGTTACAGACTCTCTCCACCTCCCTGCACTCATTTATTGAGAGTAATTTATTTGCCAAAAGCAGACCAACCAAAAAAGAATATACAAAAAACAAAAGATAATTTTGACTGCTAGCTTTTTCTTTTCTTCAAATGTGTGTAGATGTTGCCCATGTGCTCACCATGTGATTCCATGGAAGCTTGTCAGTGGACCTTTTTGTCAAGTTTTTCAGTTCTATTAGTACAGTTTTGAGGAAGTATGTGCACTGACCGATGTCAGTAAATGTGAGACGGCCACTGTCAATAAAACAACTATATTTCTCCAGAGTTGATACTTCCTGGTTGCTGCCCCAATAAACTTTGCAATTAATTTATTTGTTTCGAATTGCATTGCGTATTTAAACTAGTTCATTATATTGTACAGCGGGAGTGTCGATATATTCAAGTACTTTGCAAAGGTTAGCGTGCTCTGAAGGAATGTAATGCTGCCAGGATTACGATTACATTAAGTTGTGCTTTTATCTAAAGTGACTTAAGTGCATTCAACGATGAGGGGGAAACTCTAAAATGGCAAGAGCCGTTCATGTAAATCAGCTTCGGCTCAGATTCTCGCCTCAAATCCAGCGTTTCAATATCTGCAGCGTTATAAGATGAATTCGGGAATAATGGTTTATTCTTCTGTGCTCGCGTGTCAGTGTCGCCTGTAACATCCAGCAGATATCACAGATCACAGAGCAGCGCAGCAACCGGACAATCTGTGAAACAAATGCAGTTTCTAAAGGCCAGTGTTTGGTCACAGCATGCTCATGCTAACAAGTTAATTAAGCATAGTCCTCTGCACATGAACTTTAAGCTCGTATTAGTAGTCAAAAGAGATCTGCCGTTAGGTGCACCGAGCTAATTATGTGGTGATAAATCGTCTATGGCGCGAGGTAATTTCTCAGTGCTCTTTAAAGATAGTAGAGAATATGGCAGATAACTGCTTGAAGCCTTTGCGAGTCAGCAGCGGCTAAGCTAAATGTGGCAGCAAGTGTCAGGCCAAATCAATACACGCTTCCCAGGATTCCTTTGGTGCCATAATCCAGGCTGTGGTGGGCACTGACCCTGGGGAGGCCCGGCCTCTTGTTTTCTTGCCCTGTTTTTTCAAAAGCAGATGCACTTATGGATATGACAGCGTTGAGCACAAGCTAATTACCTTTATATGAAAAAAAAGAGAGCAGAGCTGTGCTGTAAACCTCTGAGCTCCCATCTGAGACACTGCTCCACACATGAGGAGCCTCCTCACTTTTGGGAAGAGGGACGTGCAGAATTTGCACGAAGGTGTTGGTGAAAAATGGTAGATGACCTCGATGTCGAGAGCTGTAATGTTTGGTGCACAGACGATTTATCTGTGAGTTTCTTCCCTTTGGAAACAACATGTCGGTCGACTATTTCACCTCACCGGTTCGTAGGTTGAGCAGCACGAACTGCATCTTGCAGATATTTCTTTGAGAGAGCTCGGCCCCACAGTGTCTTCCGGCTGATTTCACACATCCCATTTAGTCCTAATCTCATATTATCTGCCTTAAAATAACAAGAGATAATCCTGCCATCAGGCTAATCAGCCGTGAAATTGAGGAATCGCCTCGACTGGATTCCACTGTGGCTAGTTAACTCAGGATGTGCAGAGCGTACACCAATACAATTATACATTTTTAAATAGTAAGTCTAAAACAATATATGTATTTATCTTTATATTGCCTCAAGGTTTAAGGTCTGGTTAGCTATATAACCAACGCCTAAGGTTTGGAAAGGATCATGTTTTGGATTTAAGTATCTGTTTTTTCGGTGGATACATGAAGCCGACTGTGGCCCTGGAGTCGGCTCGGACAGTGGTCTCTCGCCTCGCAGGCTGTAAAGTTTGTCTTTAAAATCTTCCTGTTTTGTTGACGCAAAGAGGACTGGAAAACTACCCGACATCTTGTCAAAAGTAACCAGTGTTTCCGCCACAAAGACGCTGCTATATGTGCCAAAATGTTATTTGTCGGATGAAACACAAAAAGCGAGTTCTCAAAGTCGTCTCGATCAGTCTGGCAGCTGTCGTGTTTTGGCTCAAAATCCTGGGTTTCGGTCGGCACAAAGAAGAATTCAAAGTGTTCTGTCGTCTCGTTAACATATTCAGTTTTGTATCCACATCGATGGCTTCTATATGTTTCGACGGTCGCTAAAAATAAAACCTGTTTTTTTCCGGCGGAGAAGAGAAGCAGTGGAACAGTGGCTAGCTTTCCTGAGCAGTGGTCTCTCGTCAGGCTGCTGACTCGGTAAGTATGACGATGCTCATAGTAGAAATGTTGATGTGATATGAAACGTACAATCATTGCCAACATTGCACGCTGGTGGCTGGACTGTATAAAAACCTTAAAAAATCCGTTTGAATATAAATATGTTCCTCCGCTGAGTTCTGCATCACTTTTCTGCGTCCTTCTCTCACCAGGAGAGATCATTCATCCAGGACGAGGAACATCGGGATTCGCTGTGTTTCGGAGGAGGAGTTCCACATCTTTCCTCGTGACTGGTCCTCACTTACTTAAGCCATCAGCCGGTCATTAAAAATGCAAAATTAACGTCTTTAAAGTGGAACACGATTCTGTTCGGTGCTCGGGAGGCAGTGGAGCGCGGCGCTTGCATACGAAATGCATTTGGTCATCCCCCTGGCAACAGGGAAGGAAAAGGTGCACGGAGTGAAACGAGAGCAGATTGCTTTTATTCTTTATTTAGAGAGTTATTCTAGAAGACGAGTCGCAGATGCCCCGCCATCATAAAAATCCTTCCTGCTCAATTGAGGCAGTCGGAGGAAAATGTTGCAGCTGCGGGCCTCTGTGGGGAGGGATGAAGAGCGATCGTGGGTTTTTATTTGTCTGAAACATGTTTTTTCATCTCCTAAGTATGTCACAGATTTAGGCGGCCGGCATCATATTCCTCCTGAGGCAGTCAGGTAGCCGGACAACACAGATTTGACATAAACAGACTGGATTAAGAGTGAATTTCTTCCTTATTCTTGGTGTAACAATGAAGTGGCGATCACAGAGCAACAAGAGGCGTGAGTTCAGTGTAATGCATCTGTTAACAGGCAGGGCCCTTTATGAAAATGCGCTCTTGTCCGCACTAATGTTTGGCCTCGGGCCTCGGCCATAAACCTAAATGTTTCTGTATTAATGTGTTTCAGGTGTGTGTGGGATGTAATGTTCTCCATATTGTCACTTTCCTGTGCAAACAAAGTGAATCCAGCTCCTTTATGTAGCTTAAACTGTCGCCTGTGTGCTGCGTGCTGGAGCCTGAGCCATAACTTGGCTGATGTTGATATTAACACATCACAGACATGTTGGTATTTGCACATAAGTAACACAACAGTTCAGAAGAGGCTGAGACATGTTGAAGGTAATTTAACACCCATAACACGAGACAACACACAGGTTTGTTTTCAGCCACGCTAGCGGCTCGCTAATTTGTTTTAAAATGAAATATTTCTACAGCGATGGCATTGATTACCACGCAGTGCTGCACAGAGCGTCATGCTCCCCAAGAGCTGATTGGAGCTCAGTGACTGTTGTGTTTTGTCCTCCGGTGGCGTCATTGTGTTGAAGTTGATTATTGACTGTATAAAAAATGGACGCAGTCTCCGGGTCCATGCAGATGTGACCTTTCTAATGGCCACCAGAGGGCTGGTTTCAAAAACAAGTCTGATTATATGTAAGCTTATGAGAAAATGACACTACTTCTCACTTGTTTTCTTAATGAGTGTATGGCCTCAATCTCTAGTTTCAAGTCTTCTTCAATAAGAAAACTGTTCATTTCGTAAATCATGGTTCCATTAGCGGGTAAAAAATGATGAGAAAGCAGAGTAAGCTGTAGGTCGTGGACCTCGTGATTGACTAGTCGCTGTCTCGACGTGTCCTCGGGCCCTCAGTCCGATCCAGACGGGATGTCCTCTCCAGCTCCTCCCTCTCATCCAAATATGGTCACTTCTGGCTCCATACAACAAGATGGTGGCGCCAAACTGGAGGCATAACACGGTAGCGCTCAAACTAGTGGGTGACGTTGGTTTGCACTTGGACCAAATACCCTCAATATCAATGAGAATGCAATGATCTCCAAATATACTTTGTAATTGGGGCTTATTAGCAAATGTTAGCCTGCTAGCACGCTAAATGTTATACCTGCCAAACTTCAGCATGTTAGCACTGCTATCGTTAGCATGTCAGCATTTAGCTTAAAGCCTCACAGAGCTGCTAGCTCAGTTGTATCTTAGGACAATTCTTAAAATTAGACAATCTGACAAATAATTCTTGACAAAGGGTCTGAAACACTAAGAACCCCCAGTCCACCAACCTAAACACTAACACTAACCTTTATCAAAAGGGTTTTTCCGTCATAAAGAAAACCAGAATCTGGTCTTTTGTAACTGGATTTTTTTAAACTCATGTCAAACATCTGTATTGGCCCTAAAAGGTCCTGTGTCAGTCCAAAACAAAAGCTTTTAACCTCATTCCTTTTTAATGAATATAATTTATCAAAAATGATGCACATCCACAGTGTAATGCGTTCTAACGGCTGATCCGCTGAATCTTCCTCCGCCTGTGGAGCTTTAACTCAGGAACAACTCTCTCATTGAGAATTTAAAGGCACAAATCATTTCCCCTTCTTGTCATCATCAATCATAATTACGCAACAATCTTCACCTTGGATCAATTTGTGGCCCTGAGATCAAACAGCAGTGTTAATAGGCGCCCGCATTTCTCTAAAGGTAATCTATATCATGTGGTGCGAGCAGTAGCCTTTCAAGCCTCAACCGAGCTCGCGTTGGATGCACTTTGTCACTGAAACAGTTTCTCCCTGCAGCTAAATGTAAATCTATACTTCTGTCCCGTTCTGATCCGCCTGTTGTTCAGTCGTTTAGGTAATTGCAGCTGTTTGAAATGTGCAGATCAACCTGATGTCATTATGTTATCAGTTAAACACAAGGCTCTGCGTGTGTAAATATTAGTCAAACTAATATTTATTCAAGTTATCGAGTGTTTCGTGAGAGAAAGATCTGCTTTTTTTTTTTAAACGCGGACGCTCTCCTAATCGCAATTGACAAGTGAGTGGAGTCTAATCATCATTGTTTCAGTCACAACACAAACTGGCTCTTCAAAGGTTTCGCCCTCGCCGCAATTACGCCAAATTACTCTCACCATTTGGAGTCAGTCAGGGGCTCCGTGTTCAACCCGTCCGACTGTAAACAGGATGTTTGAGAATCTTATGAACGGATTAACATGAGACTCTGTGGAGAGTGTGGTTACGAGGGAAGAAATAGGAGACCCAGTCATCCCAGTCGGGTTTATGTGGGTATGGGTTCACACAGAAGAGGCCTAAAGTCCAAACAGCAGATTCACGGAGAAACGTGTTTTGTTGTTTTGTCTTTCAGCCGGTGAAGTCTGAAAAAAAACTTTTGAAAAGCTTCAGTAGGCAGACTCAATGTAAAATCTCTTTAAAATTGAAATGGTGTTTTCTGCTTTACCTTCTTGTCCTTGTAAATGTAATATAATGTAATATAATATATTTTTAAAGCTAGTGAAAGAAAAACTGCTCTAAAAATCAATCTTTTGAACAAAATCTTTAAAAGTGGCTGCTGTCTGAGCGACAGAGCAAATCTGACGAAGAGCTCAACATGATCTCACTGGATGTAAAGAGGAAACCACTTTTTTTGGGTGTCATGTCGCACATTTTAAAACCTTCTGTGTGTCCTTCAACACGACCATTCGTTTGATGAGTGTTGGACGGGTGACAGACACGTCAACACGCCCGTTTGGAGTTGTCAAATAGTTTATTTCAACCCAAACAAACAACGTCGGGAATCTGAAAAGAAACGGGAAGATTATAAGTGAAAAAAGAAAAGAATGAAGGGAATGGTACCACAATATGTTCCGCTGACATCACAACAACGTGATTGGTCAGTCGCAGTTACGATCTTTGAACAACACCAACATGGCCAAAATCAGATCCATCCGCCTCAACGACTCGGTTAGGTTGAGGAAATAATCATGGTTTGGATTAAATAAAATTAATTTAGCTCATATTTGTGATGTAAGTTAAATATGTTACCTACGTTAAAGGGTAATTCCAAGCCAGGTGAGCTTTACATACTAAGCTTGTTGCTGGTCGTCACAGTCTGTTCCTGTCGGACAGATTTCTGTATAGACTTGTGGAGGAGCCTCATGATGTAGACACGACCAAACATCCAATCAGTCGTGTTGAGCTGAACACTTGAGGATCACCCGCGCGCTTTACGCCTGAGTTAGCGTGAGTGAGACAAAACACTCGGACTGCGAATTAAAGACCAATATTTTGACTTTTCAATTGTGTAAAAACCACATCTTAAACTTTGAGAGCGCTTGAAAGGCATTAGCATGTCCATGCCCAGGAGATGTAACACTATAGTGTTGGGAAATCCTGTAAGGAGCAGCCTGCTGCAGATGAAAGGCCATGAGCCACCATTGTTCCCTGCATAATGTGTTTGTAGTTAGCACAAGGCGCTTGTTTCTCACCCCCATGTACTGTAGTTTAAGCACCCTGTCACTTCGAACTAGCGTGATCTGAAATTTTTCGGGGTGACTGCTGAGAATGCTAATGCCTCAGAAGTTGTGTCCTGTGGCTCTTTTTTCAGCTCAAATCAAACCCAGAGAGGCGCGAGAAGAGCCAAGCAGCAGCAGCCATGCCCACTTGAGAAAGGCTGGTAATGTAATCCTCCAACAAGTTCGTTTGGGATCACAGAGCGGGAAATACAGGCCTGGCACGCCAAGCGCTTTTCATTTCCATCTCTGACCGTAGTCAAACGAGGAGCTCGTCACGGAGAGATGAAGATTGTTGAAAACCTCACAGTCGTTGTCTACATGTTGCTGAAATGAGATGCTGCTTGTTCTTTTTTTTTTTATTATCAATTTACATTTAAGTGTGAATATTACTGAGCCTTTATTTCTGTAATGACTGTTGATACCATTATGAATATGATTTGGTTTAAGGTGGACTCGGGTCTGTTCCAGTCTGGGTCGGTCGGTGATGACAGTCAGCAGATAAAAATCACAGTGTGTGACGTGTAAAGATCACAATCTCAAGTCTTCGGATCGAGTCACCGCCAGTCGTTCCCAAAAGGATTCTTTCAAACATGTTGTCGCACTATAACATCCAAGGCCTCAACTGTGGTCTGTCCTTCTTTTGGCCTTTTCATCATCAAGCCTGTAAGAAGTGTCTTTCTCTGTAGAGATGTTGAGGTGGTTTCAGAAAGGTGGCAGCATAATACTGAAGGTTTCCAGCCCTTGGTTTTTACTTTCAGTCAAAAAGCCAGACTATCGAGACAGTCGCTGCGTTTACATGCACAGCTTAGTCGGATTACAGCCGTAGTTCGACTATGCTACTCAATCGGACAACTGCAACTGTCCGAGTATACATGCCGGTGAGAAAATCAAAGTATTGGGCCGAAGCATGTCATACCCCGGTCCAATAGGTGGCGCTGTGCCCATTTCAACTAGTGGTAATAGAGTCACCTCCGGCTGACCTCTTTACGTCACCAGCAACAACAAACTCTGTCTCGGCATTCGAGAAAGACGGCGTACGAAGAGCGAGACAAAGCTACAGCTTTGTACATTTCGTAGGTGGTGTACATGATAATTACACAAACTCGATGCACAATGGCGCTCTTGCTTGCGGTGATTTCGGAGGACAGATTCATCGCGTCGTTTTTCTATTTCCGGCAAAAAATGCGACTACATCGTCTCCTTCTATTTCCGGCTCACGGCCCCCGGGGGAAAAAATCTCGAGCCTGCGCAGAGTAATGCGACTATCAATCGAATAATCTAGGTGTTTTAATTCGACTAGAGAAATCTGATCCGGTCCGATCCGTGTACACATGCATCTTAAAAATCCGATCATAGTCAGACTAACCCAGTAATTCATTTGTTCTTGAGTGTCATGTAAATGCACTGAATGACTGCAGTTCTAGGCTGCGTTTCGACATTTTAAAGCACGACACTGCATGATGTTATAAAAGAAGGCCTAAGGACGATGTCAAGCTCATGTAGGGAAGTCAGGACATCTCCAGCCATGTTTGTGGCCACAGAACGTGATCTTAAACGAACCCTAACCAGGTGTTCTTCGTGCCTAAACCTAACCAGAGACAACTGGAAACTAAACCTACAGAAACATAAAGTTGTCCTTCAGAAACGTACATTGGCCACTTTTATTCTGTGTGTTTGGTTGCTATGTAATATAAGATCCGACAAACGTTAACCAGTCAGATGATTGATAGATGGCTACAGTGGGTACGCTGGTCATCACCAAAGGTTTCCCTCAAAGCGTTGCTGATTTTAAAACGCTGTGGTATTTTGTACTCACCTCCTAAAAACATGGCAACAATCCCATGAATCTTTTTTTTATTTTTTTTTATTCACTTACGCATAATGTGCACAATGAACTTGAACCGAGCAGCGACAGAAAGAAGGCACAGCTCATTTCTTTCAGTGAGACTACTCAACATGATTACACCTCTCCCGAGTTTCGCTGATTTGTTGTGAGATAATTATTTTCAGCCTCCAGCAGCAGACAGAGAAAGACGTTTTCCATACAGCCACACTTGCTGCCTCATAATTTGCCTGCCGACAATGAGGATTTTTGATTAATTTATCAGGCGGTCAAATATTCATGAGCCGCCGAGCGAACTTTGGGCCACATAATTCGGGGGGAACCCGCTTGAAAGCACGAGCGGCATTAACATGACAGCGGGCTCTTTCGCGGGCAGCGAGCACATTCGCATGTACGGCGGCAACCGTCGTTGTTCTGTTTGCGTCAGCTCCTGGCGGAAGAAAAATAAAAGTGTCAGAACAGCTTTAGTGTTTTACAGCTCAGAGGAAACACAATGAATTTTATGCACCCCGATGTCTCAGCTCGTCAGCGTCACAATCATTTCCAGTTTTGCTCAAAAAATTATGACACACGCAAGCAGCGCTTATGGGGAGCGATCATGGAAGGAGACCTAAAGGGTGTTTTATGTATTATTCACAAGCGCAATTTCTTTCATGCGCACTTTTTACCCTTAATATCTTCGTGTAGTCGTTATCCACACGGTGTGTTTGTGAAGCAGCTCGTCTACTACCGTAAATAACCGGTTATAGGAGACTTCAGTTTGATATCCTTATTCTACTCCCCAAAGATGAATAACTGGTTCCTAATTTCCGAATGTGTGGGCGTTTAATGAGGCCTAAGTTATTTTATTCTCCTGCTATAACACTGTCTACAAAATTGTGCGCTGTTGAGTGTAATCATGCAACGCTATCTGGCACAGACACTCTCTGGCAGCAGCGAGGCAAAACCTGCAGCCCAGAACTGCTCCACTTAAGGGAGGCTGATGTGAGAGGAGCAGACAGGCGAGAGTGGAAGGCCCTCCAGTCATGCAAAATGCAAAAGAAATATGACTTTATTACAGCTCCCTAATGGTGACATAACAATCTGTTCAGCCGCTTCCCTCTAAATCTCCCAAACATTTTTGGAGAGTGCCTCGGTCTGCGGGACGGGATGGCTCTGGAAATATTGCAGCGAAGAGTGAGTTCAAACACAATTGAGTTTGAAATACGGCTTTGACCTGCTCATCTCTTATTTACTCATCTTTGGGTTTGCTCACCATGTTGGAGTGATAAATGTCCTGAGAGGAAAGAAGCAAATTCACAACAGGAAGTGAGGAGCTGTTGTTTCTGATCACTCCAAGGATCCTACAAAGCGACGTGTCTGTTTGCTACTACAGCTGTTTAAAGACATAGTTCAACATTATTGGGGAAAAAGACCAGGAGTGACTTTGCGTGTCTGGGAGTCACTCTGGAGTTGGAGGCAGTTAGCCTAGCCTAGCAAATAGACTATTAAGTGGGGGGGGAACTGCAAGCATGACTTCACAAAGGATTCCTGGAAGTCACCCAGTTGTTTCTACACCCCGTTGGAGAAACAATTGACCAATCACAGCTGGGAAAATGGGGGGTTTCTTCGTATAGCTAGCATATTTCGCTATTTAGCTAGCTAGATTGATTATACAAAGAAATAGACACACAAATGGCTCAACGTGTGGATAATATTGGCACGATTTTTTTCTGCGTGACAACTTTTCACACTGTGTCGGGTGCGAATTATCCGCCGGCAAATTTCTTGGACAAAAATCCGTTCGTTGCGAAAAAAAAAACTTTTACGCTAGCTGCTACCCCCTGCCGCCAGTTTCTATGCTAAGCTAGGCTAATCGCGTCCTGGCTCCAGCTGTGTACATGACGTACTGACATAAGAGTGGTATCAATCTTCTGGGACTTCTGATGAAAAAGAAACACAGATATTGGTCCTAACCCTTTCAGGGCAAAGCTTCAGCACTTGATGCCTGGCCATGAATCTTTAACGAGGAACATTTTGCAGCTATCTATTTGTGGATTTAAGAGATAAATAAAATAAACACAAACTCTTCTGTTTTCTGTTTTGTAGGGTTGTGGAATTAAGGCGGTGAATAATGCATGTCTGAAAGCATCCGTCTCGCTCTGAGTTGCCTCTTTCAGACACCGGGGGGATCTGAAGGGAAGTAAGCGCAGATATTTGTGAAGCGTCGTTTGATTTCAGAACAAACAGCTGCGATCAAGCGACTTCGCCGCTCACCTGTTTTCTAAAAGCACCACATACTGCACACAAGATAACCCAGGAACTCACCTGGAGCTTTCATCTCTAATAGGAGATGGTGGAGAGGAACTTTCCGTGACCCACTGATGTTGAAGTAGAACCCACAGAAAAGTACGACGTGTGTGAAAGCAGACAAATCAGGACTTCGGTAATACTGTGAGTCATCAGTATGGAGAAGACCAAAGTGACTGTCAGCAGTCCTGTCAGCGCTGACGGCTCACTAAATATCTTTAGCTTTAATGTAGCTACACAGTGGATCACATTTTGAACAAATTGCAGGAAAAAAAAACTACAAGAAAGAACATCAGTGAATGTACGTTTCCATCCACCTGGTTGATCAGGATAAGCAGCTGATGGCTTAATTTGACAAAAGTTGTAGTTTTTCCGCACAGATTCACCCTGTGACCCTGTGAATTTGTCATCACAAGCTTTGCAGCTCCAAGTCAAGTCTTTAAGTGCGATTCCGACGTGCGGCCGAATTGACTGAGACGGTTGTTGACAGTCTGAAGTGGGCGCCATCTGTGACCTTTTCAACACATCATTCATCTCGGCTGATGAGTCATGTCGACAGCCACGCTGATAGTGGCTTTGGATGGCAGATGACGGGTTGTGTGAGAGTCTTTTGAGCGTGGGATCACCACGATGATGATGACGATGATGAGGGTTCAACCTCGGGCTGCTGTCGTGCTGGATCGGCTGAAGTGTGCTGGGGAGAGTCGTTCTTTATCATTCTGTGTGTTTTTGTCGATGCTCGGTGTTCTCCGCTCAGTGTCCATCGTGCAGTAATTTAACAGCACAGTCAGTGGAGTTGCACCATCTGTATCTGCATATAACTCGGAGCCACCGGATTTGTTTCGGATGAGCGGCTCGAACAGAGGGAGCTGGACTGTCACAAATTGTGTTTAACGCGGGATCCCAGCGAAGGCCAAAGAGCTGGTGAACGGGTCAGGGCTCTGGCACTGAGGCTGCAACGCTGCTTAGCTCTGATGTGACCAGCGCTGCTTCAGAGACCCGCTTTGCAGGTCAAGTGGACTGGAAAACTGTTGATTCACTCTGAAAACAGTCACCCGGTAGCCTCGGCTCACAATTAGTGTCAGAACGAGCGACGTGTTCCGGTTTGACTGAGGTGTTCAGCTGGGTGAACAGGTAGCGCTGATGTCGGTCGACAGGGTGACGCGTCTCTGGCTGTTTGCGTCTCGCGCGGTCGAGATAAAAGCTGAATAGTGGAGTTATGGAGAAGGACAGGAGCTCTGTACATAGACAACGTATGAGCTTGTCGACTGTCGGCTGTAGTGTGTTCTGCGTTCGACTGCAGTCTTTTGGCTAAGACACGGGTGACGCGAGGCGACGCAAGAGTTGGCTTCGGTTCTGTAACGTCAGATCGGTGTCGGCGGGCCCTAAGGCTAACGCTTTACGATGTGTGGAGGTGAGATTCTCAGGACATCAAGCTCAGTTTTGCGGGTCTCTTTTGGCTCCGCTAGCTGCTGAATAAAGCCAAACCGGTCTGTTGAGATCAATCCTTGTCAGAGCGTGTGTGACGCAGTCTGTGCCTTTGACTCCGTGGTCACGGGAATATCGCTGCTGTTTTCGTTTTTGCAATCAACAATCTGTTGACATGAACACTGTACGCCGGATGATATCGTGTCATTGAGTGAAAAGGTTGTTTCTCAGCAGCTGTGAGTTGATGGTCCTCTTGGTACTCTGGAGCCATCTGTAATGGTTTAACTGCGCTGATGACACGGCCTGTTTAACAGCCGCAGGTGCGATCTACCTGGCAGGCTGCCACTCGGGCTATCAGCCCACAATCCGATGATCCCTATTCGGGGAGTAGTTGTCCTTTTCACTGCGTCAGCCGCGGATCGACTTGTATTCCACTCAGCTGCTGATTGCTCAGTGATATGTGTGTTTACCGATGATAAATTCCCATGACTGGGCTGTTGCACTTGTGAATTCGGGCTGTCACACTGGATGAGCTGAACGATGCGCAGCTGCTCAGCCCTCGGGGGGGGGAGAGCGAGTTTGGGAGCACATGCCGCCAATTCAGGAGGAAGCAAAGCGGTTACAGCGCAGATTATGACATTTTTGTGGTGAGAGACATGGGTCAGCTTACCGTCCTGTCGCCAATTGCCCGGAAGAGGAGTGTAAATCGACATGAAGTGCACCAGCCGTCAATTAACTGTCCCTTCAACACTACGGGCACATTATTGAGTGAGCACTTTGCGCACATGCACATCACGGCACACATTTCCCTTTTATCACCTCAAGTGTTGGTTCGATCTGAGATAAAGTAACGAGTATTATTGAATAACGGTTTAGTAAAATCACTGATAGTGTCATAAAGTTACATCTCTTCACTGTTACCAGGAAAAGACTTATGCCATATGGTGATATATCCGAAATCTCAGACGTTACATAAGTTGTTTTTACACTGGGCAATAAGCCGCCAATAGGCCGGCCTTTTGCCAGGAAACAGCTGATCAGAGCAGTCAGTCCATCACTTCATCTGCGGACGTCAACATGAGCAACTGGAAAGCCGCTGAGATCCAGGAGATGCTAGAGTCTCCTGGATCTCTGTAGCTGACAGCTAGCGGAGCTGTTTGGTTGAGTCCGCTAGCTGTCAGCTAACTGTGAAGCGGCCGGAAAACTACGAACGGTCGCTACTTTCAAATTAAAAGCCCCCCGCTAAGAACCCAGTTCTAAACTACTTATTTTGAAGACAAACTCGTTGTCACTGTTCACTGCCCAACTTCGTGCTTCACGTCACGTCACATGTTTACGCCTACCCCAGAGGCGGCCAAGTGGCGGCTTTTGGAAAAGGAGGAGTATTACGTCTCGTTTTTACAAAGAGAAGGCGCCAATTTGCCGGCCTCACATTGGAGCAAATGTGCCGCCTTCTCTGTGTAAAAACGGCTATAGTCTCATATCACGATAGCGATGTATGTCATAACCCTACACTGCCGAAAACTGCAGTACCTAAAACGGCCACTTCGAGCTCCAACAGCGAGTCAGTCCACGTAGATCTCCATATTAAAATGCCCAACTTAACAGCTGGCGTTTTGGAGCTGAGGCAACCAGGCCTCGTGCTGTGTGGGAATCATTCATGTTTCAGACGGTCTGTAGTTGTGTTTGAAGGTGGAACTACTCATCTTAGTGGAAACGCTCCCAGCTCATAGACGCACAGAACCTGTGACGAGGGGTCGACAGTAAACACTGCTTCATCTTAAGAGGGCACAACAGGTTAGGAAGCGCTGATCTAAAAGGTTTTCTGGATCACCCGCTTACAAACACTGACGTCGCACCATCGCTGCTACACTGCTAAATGCTGTTTTCATGACATGTCATCTGCATATCGTGTTGATTAAGATTCATTGTCGGGACGAGTTGTGTGCACCAGGATGTATTTTCACAAGAAAGGGAGCCTTCGATCTCAAAACGAGTTTTGTAATGTAAGTATCGGACAGATCTTTGAACTTGAACGTTCATCTCAAACTTGAGAAATATGTTCACATTTTGAGGGACTCTTGTTTGCAGTTGCTGTACATCATCATCCGCATCATCTGAGCAGAGAAAGGTTTTATCGAGCGACTGCTAACCTGCTGGTGATCGCGGAGATGATCCCCGAGGTTGACTGAGGAAACTGATCCGTCTGCATTCACACAAAGCGTGCACGTGTACCAGCGCCCGTGCAGACTCTGTGCCTCCCAGTTTCATGTCGGCGGCGGGAGCGCCTTCCCAAATCCGTCGATAGGCTTCCATTAAGAGGGGGTAGGCTGTCAAAGCAACCTGTGACCTCCTCTCGCCCCCTTGGAGCCCACTGGCCTGTGATGTCCGTATCAATATGAATTTCAGCCCTTTGCGCCCATCAGCCGCAATTCCCAGTGTCCATTAGTCTCAAGTATCTGTTTCCTCCAACTTGTACTATTGATTCCGGTGTCTTTTTGTAACAGAGCGTGTTCGCTGATCTTAAAGATGGGGACAGCTTGATAGACTCTCTCGTCTCAGGCATCCAAGTTCCTCCGTATTCCGCTCATTAAAGGAGGTTTTATGACTTCTGTCAGTCACTCGCCGCTGGTGCTCGTCTGACAGCTGTGTGAAGCGGTGGAACATCTGATCCCGGATCGGATGACGTGAAGTGACCGGTGCCCTCCGAGGTCAGGGCTCTTCATCTCAGAGGCCACGATGAAGTGACCTGTTGTTGCCGAACACGGGGCGAGGTGACGGCAAACATGGGGTCAGCGCGTTCTAACATCCCCGGAGGCGTAGCGATTCAAACAGTCGCCCACATCTGTCAATGAGGAGTGCCACACTGGTCTGAGGCTTATTTATTGGGGACAACAGCCTGGTTCAATCAGTGATAATCAAAGCAGGAGCAGAGGTTTACAAAGAGAGCCTTAATGCCCTAATTCAAGGGCAAAAAATACAAACATTACATGCAGGTATGGGATCCCCGTGATGCTTTTGTCCTCCTCCCCCTCCTCCCCCTCTGTGTGCTCAACATTTCCAAAGTGTGAAGAGCATATGCTGACATTTGGCTGCTCCTCACTGCAGAGGCATATTTGCCACTAGGGGGCCTTCAGGGATGAGATGAGAGACTCCTCGACAAAGCAGACGGGCTCCTGGGAGAGGAAGATGGCTGACCTTTGGCTTTATTTATGTCGTCGCCACTCATGCAGGACCTTTTCATCAGATACCGTCATTGTAATCCCTCAGCCCCCATTCAATTTACAGAGGCACTCTGTCACTGCAGACCACTGAAGTCGACCAAATTAATGGATCAATAAGCCCTCTGAAAGCCTGGCGGGAGGGTCCAGGTCCCTCCGGTTGCTATCAAGTTACCAGTCATAATGAATGGGGTGTTGTTTATGTTGTAAAGTGCACCGTCAATGAGTCCTTTGGACGGACCACCTCTCAGACAGGACTGTGTATACCACTGAAGAGCTGAAGAAACTGTAAAGTTCAAATATGGACAAATGGTATGAGTTATTAACAACACACCCATCATACATTTTATAAGAAGAACTTATAGGTTTTTAAAAACACTTGGCTGATGTTCATCCTCCTGCGTAACCTTTACAGCTCCAGACGTGATGAACTACGGTTTAACCCCTTTATTAATGTCTTCATACTTGAAGAACATGTTTACTGGATGATTAATACGACTTGTGGGGACAACGTTTTTTTTTGGCAACCCTAAAGATGTCATTCATATCTTACTGCTGACCTACAGTGTGCTGTATGGCATTTTTAAATTTACAAGGAGGAATGAAACCATTCTTTACAACTTATACACCATTTGTAAAGGCTGACTTTGTGCTTCTATACGATTAAACCTTGCAGTCTGTCTAATGTGGAGCGTGGGGGGGGACTCCACTGGTTTCAAAAAGAAGTCCACTTGTATGTAAGCTTATGAGAAAATGACCCTACTTCTCACTTGAACGAAACAGTCGCCTAATGAGTTTATGTATCAAGTCTTATTAATACAGCGCGATGATCCTCCCCAGCTCCGCCCTCGTGTCCAAATATGGTCACTTCTGGCTAAAAACAACTAGGATACGATTTAAAACAATAATCCATAGACCAGTGGAAGATTTATACTCATTTGTAACTATCCGCCATTAAAATCGTACTTAATGGAACATTATATAACTTTTTTACCTTAAAACAACACCTTCAGAGTCACTTGGATGATACAGCGACTCCAATTTCTACATAATGTTACTTTAAAGTTTGTGCCATGGATGATTCAGTGCAGCTTTAGGATTCAGAGTCAAACATTTGTTTGTTCATCGAGTCTATAGAGAAGCCGTATCACTCTGGATTTCACAACTCAATCTCGACTTTAAAAATACTGACTCACTGTCTCGCGTTTCTTTGCCAACTCTCCACTGTTGACTGGCTCTGCCAGACGTGGACCCGAGGAAACAAACATTTGCAGCATTTCACAGCTCAGTTCTGAGCCATCGCGCTAGGAAAATTAAAGCTCACAGTTTGCGGCTGCTCCAGATCTCGCCTGCCTCCAGGCAGCTCTAACGGTAATTGGTCGTAATTATAAATCCCATCTGAGAATGCACAAAGAAAGCTCGCGGCAAAACGGGCCTGTTTTGGCGCCAAGTGGTGTGAACATGGATTAATGGCTCTTTATCTGGGTTATTAAACAACTATTCAGACGTTTGGGTCTAGTTACGAACAAGGCCAGCGGTGAATGATTTGATATGGAAATCTCAATCAACGTTGTCACTCCGGGTTAAGGAGATGAAACGAGATATGACAACATGTCAAACCTCTCTGAGGCGAAGACAAGACGATGATCCTTTTCGCTGACGCGCTCACATGCATGTCTAACACGGGATAAAGAAAAGTAGAACCGGTGTCCACGCTGTGTGATTTTCGGATGTGATGTGAAACGACTTCACATGGACGCTTAAACACAGCAGCGGCGGCAAACGAAGCCGTAGCGGTCGGGCCACATCTCTATAGTCGCATGCTAATGTCATGAATGCCACTCCGGCCGCAGTCGTTCAGTGGAACCACATCATCACTTGCAATTCGGGGATCAATCATTTCAAAAAATAGCACCCAGCATTCATACGTTTAACCCGGAATGGAAACCATGTGCTGTGAGAGGTTACTGACGGTCGGAACCGGAGGGGCGTGCTGACAGCTCTGGATGGCCTTGAGGTGCACATCAGCCCGGAATAACTCTCCGAACTCGCAGCTCTATTTCTTTGTGCGAGAGCGCTCTTTGTTGCCACTGTTGGCAGGAAGTCAATCGCGTGTATTAAACTACCCCGCACCGCTCGCCAGTCATCGATAGCCCTAAATGACTGCATATGGAGTCTTGGCTTTGGGCGTCTTTTTGATCAGGTTGAGATTTTAATGGATTTTTCCTCGCCTCTGACAGATGAGGTGGGTGGAGGCGGGGGTTGCAGCCCGGCCCGGGACAGACTGCAGGCAGCCGGTGGGGTCACTTGAACCTTGTGGTTGCAGAGCAGAGTGCTGAGACGCAAAGAGCCAACGCTGCGCTCACAAGTGTTCCGACAGCGGGAGAGTCAGGAAGTCTGGCGACTGTAAACCCCACCCGACCTGACCCCTCCCACCCTCACCACCACCCTCATCTCAGACACTCCAAGACACGCCAAGTGGGCACTTCTGCACACAGACCCGGGCTAATACGCTCGCGAGGACATTTGTATCGATTCGCAAAGATTCTCTGCAGACCTGCGCTAATTATAACAAAAACTGCTCAAAGCGTAACTCCGTCGTTAATCTACAGAAGGTTTCATTCAGACATTAACGCTATAATCTGTCATCCAAATGTAAACAGAGGCGTAATCACACCACTACAGAACACAGTGAAAGACAAAAACAAGAAAAAAAATCAGAATGATCTTATTGATCACTGGTGTTGCATCATCAACGCTGGCGTAAAATACGTTTATATTCCGAATTGAGGTCACATGAGAAAACACAGGGGACGGTGATTTCCTGTCAACTTTAGAATCACTGTATGTAATTAACCTGCGTCTGGAAAAAAAAATTACAGATCGGACCTTTAACTCTGAAAACCAAAGTTATGGACTTTATCATTTTTTTAAGAGAGCTTTGGAAGTTTGTAAATTTTAAGTCTTAAGTCACACACACACACACACACACACACACACACACACACACACACACACACACACTGTTTTTAAGTCCATAGCTGTTTTTTTGTTTTTGGACA
>OMLP01030974.1:4598-16881 GCA_900302685.1 Spondyliosoma cantharus
TTTCTTTTTTTTTTTTCTTTTTTTTACACGTGCCTCGGCCTCTATCTCTTCCCCCGATCGGTGTGCGATGTATACAGACGAGCACGTGTCTGCGGGGTCCTTCAGAAGGAGAGCGAGGGAACCTGCCGGCGGACAAAACTATAAGAGGAAATTCCACAGGCTCACATGGAGCTGGTGAGCCCGGTGTTAAACGCTCAGGGGGGATTCTCCAAATCTCTGAGCTCAGGATCGGATGGAGGAGGGGGGCACCAGAGGTTTGGGTGGGTAAAAGAAGAGGATGTAGACGTTGGGAGGTTTTAGGAAGTAATAATAACGCAGAGGATTCAGAACAAACAGGCAAGAAAAAAGATGGGTGGATGAAAGGAAAGGAAGGGGAGATGACAGAGAGAGAGGGCCCGAGGGAGAGGCTGCCTATCTCAGGGAGGACGGGCGGTTTAGTTTACATTAGCTCGTTCGTTAGCCGTCCGCACCCCCCTCGGCCGTTTGAAGACTTGTGTGCATGCCACGGATTGTGGTCACCTCTCCCAGGGCAACTTTCTGTCCATCTGCGGCGCGTTGATGTACGTGGAGTGGAGGGTCACGTTCAGAGAGGCACTACGGCGTTGAAGAGCGCTCAGGCGCCGCCGACCCAAAGGAGCGCCGAGAGCCAGCTGCCGAGCCGAGACACATTTCTACCACTCGCTTTGTTTTCTCAAAGGGGGTCAAATTCAGCTCGCTTATTGATCAAGAAGCGAGCTGAATTTGACCCCTCGCAGTTTTCATCTTTTAAAACTATTTCATAATATGCTGTGGAGAGCTCTAAGAGCTCTAAGAGCTCTCCACAGCATATTATGAAATAGTTTTAATCTCCGACGCCGGGAGACTTCTGCTGCTGATCATCTCACATTAATTGCTTTTGGTGCATCTTCTATTTGCTTCCCCACATGACTGTGAATAAAATCTGACAGCCTTCACACAGCAAATGAACACCCTCGGTATATAAAGGTGATAAAACGAGATCAAGATGGAGGATTTATTTCTTTATTATTTCAGTCGGACGATCTGCCATCTTTTTAAAAAGACAGAGAGGGATGGGAGCTGCCGTCAGCTGCATTTATTTAGTTTTATATCAGTGTACCAGAAGACAAACTGTGATCAATCCTTGGCAGAGCTAATAGTTTACAGACATCAAACTGTGAACGTCTGTGGTAGAGGGGCGTATCTCCACCATCTCCAGAGGAAATTACCCCGTCGACTGTACGCAATTTGCAGTAAACGACCTAAAAAATGCACAAAAAAGCTCCTGATTGGTCGTTCAGTGTGTGAGGAGGCAGATAATGAGACTGGGTTTGAAATGCAGGATATCACCTGATGGTTTATCTGCTTTCAGAGCGAACAAACTAGCTTACAAATCCCTCCTGTTTTCGAGGGGCTAACGTGCTAACATGGCTAACAATAATTGGGAGGTGTATTTATGCTTTCAGTTTGCGAGTTGTTGCATCAAGGTTCAAACAAACGGGGGGCAGCGTATCACAAGAGCAGCCGGTGACTGATGCTAACTGCTAGCTCAGTTAGCCATGCAGTTAGCAGTCCAGACTGGGAGCTCTGAGTAGACAGGACGAGCTGTTAGCATGCTAGCTTCAGAAGTTGCTGCATCTCTGCACCACACTACGTCTTTCTCATCACGTTTTCACAATCTTAATCCGTTTTTTAACAATTGAACCAAAAGGTTTCACTTGCATGTTAATATTCATTGACATATCTTTCCCATTTTGAAATTCTTGCTGAGCGAGTGAGCGGAATAAATGAACAGTACATGAATCCCATACGTCAGGTTCGCTCATTATTTCACTACCTGCTGCTTTACTGGTTTGCTGAGTTGTGTGCGAGCTCGAGGAATGTGACTAAATCCATATTTGGTTCTCGCTCGTTGCTAAAAATATTCCCTGCTCTCGTCCAGAATATCTGTCTTTTTTAACAACGTGCATGACACACGCGGCCGTGTATGAGGAAACGCAGACACTTAACCAGAAACAACACAGATCCAGACTGACATCTGGAGCCCGACGAACACTCACGCGGTGAACATCATGTTCATAAATACCCGGCGATGTGAAAAACATAAATCTGCGGAAAGCCTGCAAACAGACATTGAGCGAGTCGACAGATTTTCTCTGGTAGCGCTCCAATAAATTCATCACCGCTGAGCCCCTCGAATCTGTTTATTTGATTTCCAGCAAAGAACATGACAGCCCAAATAATTTAGTGTCACTGACGACGCTCCGCTGTTGTCATTCGCGCCGATTAAAACTGATTTTGCTCTTACGGCGACCGTGCTGGCTCCTAATTATCGAACATCGCTTGCTATCAGAGTTCCAACTGTGAGACAAACGAGACCAGCTGAAAAGTTTCCAAGCTCCTCGCCGTCAAAAGCTTTCGTGCACGGGAACCACGATGCTCTGCAGGACGAAGAGCCTCAGCGGGGACGCTGTTGATCCTCTCACCATGGTGAGATTCACAGCGATGTGCCTCCCCCAGACGCACAAAATAAACAGAGTTACAACTGACATTCCACTTGAAGAAAGAAAGGTGACCCGGGTCAGATCAGTGTTTGGGCATCGCTGCCATTCCACGCGTACTCTCCCCCCTAAAGTGTGTGGATGTGTGTGTGTGTGTCCTACTGTGCATGCCAAGCGTATCTGTGTGTGTGTGTGTGTGTGTGTCTTAGAAAATATGCTGCTTCAATCCAAAGCGCTCTGAAAATAAACCGCAGGGTCAACAAACAAGACGGGGAGAGAGAGAGAGAGAGAGAGAGAGAGAGAGAGAGAGAGAGAGAGAGAGAGAGAGAGAGAGTCCGTGCATGTGTTGCTGGGAGAGGAGGGGTCGTGGGGTAAAAGAAATGTGCTTTCCCTCTGTTTTCCTGTCTGCAGCGGGAAAACAGAACTCTGTGACTTCTCAGTGAACTACCCGCTGTGTGTATCACGGCGAGGACACAACACACAACCGGGGGGGGTTCAGTTTTGGAGGAGCTCCGGCCCGGGAAGGAAGCTCGTCCTCGGGGGGGTCAAGGATCTGGAGGTCACTCGAGACGAGCCTGTTAAATTCAACACCCCGCCGACCGGAGAGCGCCTGTGGAGGAATGAGCAGAATCTAAAAGCAAGCAAACCGTTCCTTGAAGTCATCAATCACGTTGAACACACAAATATGGCTGTGCGCGGTAACGCCGACGCCATAAATCACTGCGACAACTTCTCTGACAGGGTGAATCTTCTTCAAACAGACTGAGCTTCTTTGAGCTAAATGCTAACATCCTCACGACATGAATGCTAAATCCAATTGTGCTAAGAACTGTGAGGAAAGCGACCGTGAAATAGTCTAAAGAACGGTCGTTAAAGTCGGAATTCAAAGTTGGAAACTCGGGAGAGATCCTACGAGCTCGACCTGGCCGACATGAACACACCTGCAGAAGCACCTCTTCATCAGTTTTGACTTTATGTGGCGTTTGAAACACGCCTTAACAACTTTGTAGTTGCCATTTTCATTTTCCCATCCAGTTGATTTGTGTTTGATAGATGTCTTTTACGAGCGCGTGATAAATCTCCTCCTCGAAAGCTCACACATCAATTTGCTCCGGACGCCGGCGTTCCACCGGGCTGATGCACTGGGACGAATTTAAATCGGAAACACGAGAGTTCTGGCTCGGGAACTGTCGGCTTCTGAGTCGCGAGGTTGTGCAGCCCGACATGGTGATGTTTAAATGTCCAATATCTTACGCTGCGTCCGATTCAAAGAACTTACAACCTCCAGCTGTTCCAGGTGCTCAAACAAACGTGTTCAGCCTGGTTTAGCGTGTTCGCATGTAAACATTTGCTAAGTCCATCAGTGGCTGATGTAGTTTTGCAGGCCTTCGGTCATAAAACAAACATAAAGATGGCGGCAGAGTTAAAGCCACCTGAGTTAAGAAACATTGGACAACATGAACGTCTGAACCAAATGTTGTGATCCAGACACACAGGATTCAGATTCAGCTTTTTGTCTGCCGGTGGTGAGAAGTGAGAGATCGACACGGTTTGTCCTTTGCGGCGTCTGAATATCTACAGCAGATTTAATGGAAATCCATCAAACACCGCAAGATATTTCAGTCTAGACCAAAGTGAGGGACTAACACGACTGTCTGACTGCAGCCTGTCGAGGCCTGTTGACGTGCTGCCTCCTAGTGTTGATTCACACAAACAACAGTCACGTTCACCATGTGCCTCACTGGCTGGACCACAGTTTGAAAGTTAATATGACATATAAACATTTGCCTTTTAAGGTAAACTGGGAGCATTTAAGGGCAGAAAGGATCTAGCAAAAAAAAAGCTTCTTGTCTTGTTGCATTATGGGAAATGTAGTCTCCAGCCTTTCAAAGCTTAAATCAGGATATCTCTCGTAAAATGTATTATTTTTGGATTTACAGCTGTATGCATGAACCTGCTACAGTCATTTTAATTATTCATTTTTGATTGTTTCTGTTCTCGTCGTACGGAGGTAAAGCTGGTAGAAGACTAAAAAAAACAACAACACATGCATCATTTTTCAAAAAGAGAGTCTTTAATAGTAAAAATGCACGAGTGGTGATAGAAAACATGAAATCCTGAATCAAAAGAGACGATTGGTTTTGTGCTTCTTTAAAAAAAAACAACAATAGGTCTGGATGTGAGTGACGTCCGGTTGGTTTTGGTACGAAATGAAAAAAAAAAAAATCGGGAATGTTTGTGCAACGACCTGCTGAGACGGATCAGCAGCGTGGCAGCAGTTTGTTTTTTGTTCTGTCGCTATCTGAAGGCCACCGGGAGGAAGAACGAGGTCAGACTGTAGACCACACACACACACACACACACACACACACACACACACACACACACACACACAAGGACGCTCTATGTCGTCCCTGCTGGAGAAGCTGCTTCACAAAAACAATATATTACAAGAAATAAAAAAAAAAATTACCGCCAATCGAAGTAATTCTCAGTATTTTGAAATGATTGTTTTTGCAGCATCTCACATCGTCCTGGGAGACGTCTGCCTTTAAATCGGTTTTATACAAACGTCGAACGAAGCATCCTGATTAAACAATAACATTCAGAAGGATCTGCAAAGAAGTTCAGTATCAGTTTGAGTACAACATCTGTGTGTCTTCTACAGTAAAACGTGTCTCGTACGTACGCTAACTGGCAGGAAGTGATGCATTCGGCGAAGGCCTCCTACAGCACACATGTACCACTAACTCATGTAACACCACCCACAGCGCCCCGATGACTGAGTTACTCATCAGAGAATATTATTACCTGACGTACAGCAGCTGAGCTTTTAGCATCCTCAGCTCCGGAAACACCAGCCTGCCTGGTACTTGTGAGAGAGAATCGTGAATTCGATCCGTGGGCATTCGTTAAGTTTCAGTTTCCCAGCTCGGATCAAAATAAAAAAAAAAAAGAGGTGTCGGGTTTGTTCTGGTCCCCGGGGCTGCACAGTCGAGTCTTCGTGTCTCACAGCGAGGTTTCCTTGGGATCTATCACGACCGGCTTGAAGGTCAAGATCTCTGTAAAGGTGTGACCTAGAAAAAAAAGACAGAGCACAGCAGGACACTGATCAATAAAACTGCTCAGATCGTCTTCTTCCTCTCCCCTCTGGCCTCCGTCCTTCCACTGATCTCTGCTTCCTCTCCACCGCGATCCGTCTAACAGCTCCTCCCCGTCAGACTTACGCTTCCACTGGCTCAGCGTCAGGTCTGAGTTGTCCACCGAGTGGTCGTACGGCTCCGCGTCCTTCTCCTCCTCCGGTTCCCTGTACTCCTTGAAGTAAGGCAGCGTGATGCCCTCGGCGGCGCTCAGCCTGCTCTCCGGATCCAGCAGCAACATGCGCTGCAGCACGGCCACGGCTGACGAAAGAGTGCAAACAGAGAGTCAGATCACAGTTTGACTGCCAAACTGAAAAAGAAGAGATGGAATAAAAGAAAAAGTCCGAACGTGTCGTACCTTGTGGATTAGCTGTGGAAAACACCTTGCGGAGGTCTTTCTTCTCCAGTTTCGGGAGACTTTCGATGTAGCTTTTAGCCTGAGAGAAGAAAAAATCACAATCAAAATGAGCAATGCTTCAAATCACAACAGCCATAACTGAACTGTGTGTGTGTGTGTGTGTTTGTTCTTTCAATTCCTAAAAAAACTGCAACAAAACCAGGAAGCGTGTCGCCCGAACTCACATCCTCAGACTCGAGTTTTGATATGAACTCCTGAGTCGGTGTTCCTGTGATCTTCATGATCTCTCTCAGCTGATCCAGATCTGAGGACCAGGGGTCAAGGGTCAAACGTGGCCCAGTCACACACACACACACACACATACACAGGATTATAAACAACAGGAAATGTAAACACAACCTTCATCAGGTGACTTTACAAGACGAAAAGAGAGACGATCATAAGTACTTTTGTTGGCCCACGTGGACCAATCGGGTCAAACGAGGACATGATGTGGGAGTTTTGAAACTTTACTTCTACACTGATTCTGCAAAAAAAACAAAAAAAACATAAAGTCCTCAGTGAGGGTCGGCGAGGTGGAAGGATACGGTCGCTGCCTTTAAAAAGAGGTTTTCCTTGCAGCATCTCTGCCATGATGCAGCCCACAGACCAAATGTCCACTGAGGAGGAAGCAGAGAGGAGAATATTTCAGACTTTCAAACACAAATCACCCACAGGGACAAATAAATGTACGTTGGTCTTCATAGCAACAGATGTAAACATTCATTAACAAAGCAATGTAAGGTCAGATGTTAAGAGATCACCACCTAGTGGATCATTCTTATTATTACCACCTGACTCTACTACAGAAAACCCAACTGAACATTGTTTAAAAATGTGTGTTTTAAGCCATTTTACAGTCACAAGCAGAGCCCCATCGCTATCATCGATCCATATATCTGTATTTGCATATATGTCGTCCAATATGCGCCGATATCAAACCTTTGTTTAGAGATTACAATGCAGAAAAGGATGCTTGGGTCATTTAAATTATTATTAAATTCCCAGTTCTTTGTCACAAGTGTTTGAAAAGCAAATTTGAGGGGTTATTGCAAAAAAAATGTGTCTATTAGTTGATATAAATAGATTTTTTATTCCATAATATCAATATCGGCGTCTAGTATCAGTCAGGGTTTAGTTATGAGGTGCAGTGGAGGTTGTAGCTGCTTCATAGACTCACGTTTATACATAGTAACCTGCCGATAACACTGACGTTGCTACTGACTGGAGCCTTGAAAGACTAAACTACCCTGCAAACAGACGTCATGTGTGAGATATCTTTAGAAAAAGCCTTAAAGCAGCAACACTCTGCCTGTTCACAGGAGGCTGCAAAGGTCAAGTCAAAACACTCTGAAGCAGAAACGGAGAGTGGAGAGCGTGCGAGTACCCCGAAAACAAATAATTCATGCTGCATTACAAAAATAACAACGAGGATTCGCTGCTGATGACGAGCACCGAACACGACGCGGAGGACTAGCTCTTCATTACCCGTCTGAGTGTAGTGCATCCAGCTCAGGATGACCTCCGGGGCTCGGTACCACCGAGTCACCACGTATCCCGTCATCTCGCTGTCGGCCTGCCGCGCCAAACCAAAGTCCAAGATCTGAACAGGAGACACGTACATCTTACTCACACCGAGGAAAACAGGTGTGGTCAATGCATCGATCGCTAGAAATAAGGACGGTTTGGTTGTGTTTTGCGGTTTCATCCGTACCTTGAGCTCACAGTCTTCGCTGACGGCGATATTTCCGGGTTTGAGGTCCTGCAACCGAAAAAAAATTAAGTGCAGAAAATAACGACTACATGAAGCGAAAGGAAAGAGAACGACAGGCAGAGCTGTGTAACACAGTGAGCAGGACACGAGTCTGCACAGGAAACTGGCTTTATAATTAGATGTGTGAACAACTCACACACAGAGTTTATTAAAAAGACAACTTACCCTGTGAATTATACCAGCAGAGTGAATGTACTGTAATAAAAGAATAAAAGAGGGACTTTATCCACAGAACAATCAAATAAACCAACAAAGCTGTCGACAATGTGTGACCAGAGTAGAGTCCTCCACCTTCAGGCCTCGGAGCATCTGATAAACCAAATACTGAATCTTTTCGTCCGACAGCCTCTGCAGCTTCAACACCTTCCCCAGGTCCGTCCCCATGAACGGCATCACCAGGTAACTTTGGGACGAGAAAGGAAAAACATCACGAGGAGGAAAAACTCTCCCGACGTCGATGTCACGTTGAGTTTGTGCGCAGGGTTAACGTTAAGTTGATGTGGCACGGCGGGACCGCGGCACTTACAAGTCGTGGAATTTGTCCAGGCAGAGGTCGGAAGTGAACACGTCCAACAGGCCAATCACCTGCAGATAGAAGAGAAACAGGCGGAGATCATCTTTCGTTCTTCACTTTTAGGAAAGAAGAAGAAGGAAATGCATCCCTGAGGGTCTGAAACGTGACTCACATTTTCATGTTTCATGTGTTTGAGGAGCCTCAGCTCTCGGTACGCCCGCTTGGCAAACAGCTCCGACTGGAACGGCCTGTACAGCTTCTTGATGGCCAGCCTGGTTCTGTTTCTGGAGTCCATTGCCGAGCTGAGGGCGAGAACATATCAGAGGGTGTGAGACGTGTTGCATGAATGTGGATTAACTGGTTAGTTGTCAACTATTAAAGGAGACTTGTTATACTTTTACACGTGTTTTTGTGAAAGGTCTTGAAAATGATAAAGGTCGAAGCTCTTCTCTCCCACAGAACGCAGTACCCTAACTCTAACCCCCTTAAAGAGACAGGAGCATTATTTTGAGCATAAAAGCTTAGAATAAAATTATGAACCTGAAAATGTGGATAATATGTCTCCTTGATATTCGATTAACCGTGTGAAAACAGTTGAGGACATCATCTTTGGGAAACGCCGATCGACATTTACCACCATTTTCTGACTGTTTATAGGAATCGATCAAGTGATGAACACGATCGACATATTGATCGTGAGAAGAGTCGGTAGTTGCAGACGGCACCTATCAGGAGGAGGGGGAACATCGGGTCACTTGGTCCTGAGAGTGCCCAAAACAGCCCTTTGTGCCTCCAGATAACCTGCGGGGGGCTTTTGGAGATCTTGCCCTGGGCACGAGCAAAGACTAACAGCGGCCCTGTTCGCTCTCACATATTTATTATCTACCATCTTCCAAAGAACGTCACCTGATCTGTAACGTGACCAGGAGGAAGACAACAATAATCCAATCTGGGGAAACTCCCTGTGATCTTATCTGTCCTGATCAGGAATGTTTACTACCCCACACACACACACACACACACACACGGGAATGGATCGGACTGTAGCAGGCGGATCCGTCTCCAGCTCGTCTCAGACCTCCAGAGTTTGTTCGTGTGTAATAAATCTGCTCGGAGCACTTTTGAGTTTCCGCCCACACAGTTAATCATTGATAACTAAAAAGCGGGGGGGGGGCACGCGGAGAGACGCACAAAGGTGTCCGAACACAAAGCTGCTGCTTTGTTTTCATTGTTGCGCGTCGGTGAACATTTCAGCCACAATCCGCGCGCTGCGGACAGATTCGAGGTGATTGTGGTGAAGCGAAGGTGTCGGTGCAAACCGTCTCCATCATATGAGGAAGTGGAAGAGGAGCAGCGTGTGTTCCGCGGAGCGCACAGACTTTTTTTTTTTCCTTTTGTTCGGCTGTGACACGGCGCGGCTGTGCGTCCTCTGTGCGCCATCTGTTCCTGCGCTGCTCTTTGTTACCGAGCGCCACATAAAACAACACAACAACAAAAGCCCCAGCAGGGTTGAAGATTAGAGGCCACAGAATAAATCACTCACCACACAGTCCCGTACGCGCCGGACCCCACCTGCTTCAGGCGCTGGTACCGCTCCGGTACCTCCCATGTGGTGTTATTGACTTCTTGGCGGTAGTATCCGGGTCTGACTCGGGAAGACATCCTGTTCCACTTTTAAAAACAAATCACGTAAAAGTCCAACAGAGGTTTCGCTTTGGTTTGTTTCGCGTCTCTTCCGTCGCTACACACCCATTGTCCCGGTCACATCCCACCTCTGCGCTCACTGTCGGATCAGTGCGCAGCTGTGCGTGTCAGCCGCTCGGCGCGCAAGCCTGAGGTCACCAAAAAGCCACTCCCGAGCTCTGCTGGAGGCCCGCGAGTCAAGGTGAAGAGAACAACTGGAATGTGCGTAACAGCAGAGCGGACCGGGCGGACCGCATGACTGAGACGTGCGCTGGTAGGAAGGTGCGCGGCGCCCGGGTAGAAAACGTCGCGACGCTCATGTGGACTGTGGACTCACTGCTGCGCCCACTGTGCGTTACGCAGGCAGATGTTTGCAGACTTGCTGAGACACGAACAGACCTGACGCCCCGAGCTGCGCGCACACACACACACACACACACCTTTGCGACTCATAGTTTCATGCGTCAGGAGGCAGAAGAATGTGCGAGACGTGACTTTAATGTGCAGTGAGGAGGAGAAGAAGAACTCTGACTTCATCTTAAGTGTTTTTGCAGCAGACATGAAAAGCACACACAGTTTTCTGACTGCTCAGTTTATTAGCATCAAGCTACAGCTGCAGGAAAGCACAATTATATATAGATATATATTTCATATTAATTAGAGAAAAATAAAACTCTTGATAACTCATCTCGTGTCCAACTTTACACTGATTCTTCCTGATCAGAGCGGAGATGATTTCATGAATGGCGGTGGAGGTTTTTTTTTTTTTTCCCTTTCTGCAGCGTCGCGCCTGATAGCATCACATCTGTGGCACAAAGCGACACCCAACTTCCCCCTGAACCGTTTGCATGGTTCTCAAACCCGCCTGCAGCCACATGTAGGCTGCACTTCCCATTTTTCTCCTTCCCGCACTCGCCTGCAGCTTCAGCTCAGAGCCTGCAGAACATGTGGACGTGGACACAAAGTGGTGCTGTGAAAGTGGCGAGAGACAGTTTTTCTATAACAGAAGAATATGTTGTGCGTGTTTATCTACTGCGGCTTCAAGAATCGAGTTTCACTTTCACCCACACACACACACACACACCCTAAATCATCATCTATCATTCTCACACACACACTCAGAGATCATTATATTTGGTATATGTTGAGGTGACAGACACAGTTTGTCAGAGTCAGACCGGTCGCTGTAGGACTTGTTGTCTGAGTCGTCATTAATAGCTGGATGGACACAAAGCAGACAGGGAATAAGCTGAGGGGAGCTTTGTGAAGTTTTGTTTTTCCTCTAAGAAGCATCTTTCTGCCTCAACTTTCTTTTCAATGCATCCAGAAAAAGTTCCACCTCCGCCGAAAAGCCACCGTCAATTTACAGGTGACCTTTCTCGCCCCCTGAAGCTGTCGCTTCCTGGAAAATGTCACACAGCTTGTGAGAGCCACCAGAGTGGAAACATCACATCACATCTCACCCTCTCACTTCCTGTCTGCTTTGGTTCAACCTATCTAGCCTGTGGCGGCGTCGAGCCTCGCGCTGACTTCCCCCGACGCCTCCCGCTCAAGTAACACAGAGCTCTGCTGCGACATTAAAAAGGTACGAGCAGCAGACTCTCGCATCGCTTTGGGCAGGAGGGCCGACAATCAAGGAAGTCATTAAGAAGATCATGTGACACAGATTTCATTAGCCCAGGCCGGCGGCTTGCTGTGGTAGGGAACGGGATCTCTGGCTGCAGACGTGGACGTGGAGGCCTCCTCTCCCTCGTCTCTTTCTCCCTGCTCGCCGCTCTCGCCTCCGCCGACCCACGCGGGAAACTCCAGACCGGGCTGCGAGGAGAAAGGCTTCTCCAGAACCTTGAGGACCCGCTGGACCTGGAGAGGAAGCGAGAGTAGGTGAACACCCTGAAAGTGAACACTGAACAAAGGGGAATTGAGTTAATTCCATTATAATCTTCACTTAAAAAGGGACAGTTCACCCAAAAACAAAAGATTTTTCCTCTTATCTCCGGCGCCATTTATCCATCCAGATTGTTTTGTCGAGTTTTGCAGATATCGGCCGAAGAGATTTCTGTTCTCTCTCCAAAATAACAGAACTCGGCGGCGCTCAAAGACCACCGACAGACCTCAGCGTGAGCAGCTGAGCGCCGTCTAGTTCTGATACATCAGAGAGAAGTCAGACATCTCCAAAACTCTGCAACTCACACCAAAACAATCAGGATGGACAGAAAGCAAAAGAAGAAAGACGTGTTGGTTTTTTTTTATTCCGGGGTGAACTGCAGTGAGTCGATG
>OMLP01030975.1:5159-20761 GCA_900302685.1 Spondyliosoma cantharus
ACTTGTCTGAGCTTGTGGAAGAGCCAATCTGTGTCAGTTGAATGTTTGACTTTTACTGTCCAGAGTGATGTATGTGCAGCGTTGACGCCGCTGAAGGGTGTGAAAGTTTCTCTGAGCTCACCTTAAATCTCAGTTTAACATGACAACTGGTCTGGAATCCAATCATCATCTATTATGCGACTCACAGAAGCATGATGTGGAAAACCTGACGCCTCCGGTGCACGTACAACTGAGAACGGACTCCTTTTTTAATGAAGTGGGAGAGATCTTGTATCCAGCAGTATAAAAAAGTTTTGAAACAAAAGATATTTACATATTCATGGACTCTGGATTTTTTTTTTTATTGAGGGAGAAGGAGTAGATGTGCTTTAAAGAAGTTTAAAGTAGTCAGCTGAACTGTTTTGCAGGAAAAAAAAAAACTTAGAAGAAGCTAATTGTTATTCAAAGCACAAAGCAAAGAATCTGAGTCATTCAATTAAGACTTGTTAAATTTGGGTCCTCAACATTTAAATGGGGAAAAAGGGGCTGTATATAGATGTCAATATTGTTTTCAGTGGCTGAAGACACTCATATGTTGACTTATTAGCATTAGCTAGATAGATAGCAATCTTAAATAACATTTTAACATATATTTTTAAATGTGTTTCTCGCATAACACTAAACACATGAATATTGCATGAATATCTGACTTTTTTGTTTTGTTTTTAGGAGTGTAAATGCCTCTTCATGGGAAATGTGTTTCAAAAACAAACTTTGATTTTGAATAGGATGATTCTAGTTGCATGTCCTCATCCCGTCACACTGCACAGTAGCACTGTACTCTTCCTTCAAGTGATATAATGACGTAATTTAAGAGTAATAATTATGGATCAAACTGCTTTTCGGCTCAGCAGATGGGGCAGGTGGTCCACAAATAGGAGGGTTGGTGGCCCTCGTGCAAGATACTGAACCCCAATTTCCTCCTGATGGCAACCAATCAGAGACAGGGCCTAGCCTGTCTAATATGCTTATTGATGACTACTGTATGCATCATATACTTCCATCTGATTGTTAATCTTTGGTACGATTACACTAAAGAAATAATGAAAATAAGAAATAGCTTTGGCCCCTTTTTGGTGGCCACCCAAAGATTTTCAGTGCCGCCCCCCCCATGTAAACGTTATTGGAGCACCCCTGCTCATATGTGTAAAAAACACGTCTGGAGCGGATCTTTGATGTCAAACGAGCATAAATATTATTCCGAAACTGAATTTCACATGTTGGCACACCATCCTGTGCTCTACCCGACGAATGTCAGCTGTACATTTTGCCAATAAAAAAACACCCCAGCTCAAACGGTTAATAAAAAGTTTTCTTAAGGCGGCAGGGAAAAAAAAGCGTATGACACACTCCTTGGCTCAAGCAGGACTGTATTTCTTCAATTACACTGGGATGCGGGGGTATGAAGTGATTGGTGCCTTGAAACGGGGAGCGTCAGGAATCTGTCTTCATTTCACGAAATGAGAGTGCGGCTCCGGTGCCAAAAAGTGCCACTATGTGTCACCAGCGGCGACCGCCAACTGTGGGCCATTCATCAGTGCTTCATGGCAAAAATAACAGCTTCGGGAACATGTGGGCAATTATTTTTTGATATATATGAAAAAAGGAAATAACATGATAAAAGGAAGTACATAAGAGTTCCTCAGGGGAGAAGTCAAGCAGGAACATGCCAGGAGGTGAGGTGTCATTTTCAGAGAATACTCTGTCACCTCGCCATGTTTCCGTCACGCATAACCTGAAGCTCAGAAGTCCACAAACACACATTAGTCATGCGTTTGTGTCTTTGTGCTTGTTTACTTGGTTTAATAGTCCAGCAAAGCGTTCTTAATTATCTGTCAGCGGCGCACGGCAGAGAGATATCTGACTTCGGAGATGATATTATTATATCTGGCATCAAGGGACCGCTGCATCATTTCCCACTACAGCAGATGAAACGGCAAATGGGAAGATTAAGAATTCAATCTGGAGACAGAAATACACACACGCGGACACAAAAACACACAGGCTCACTGGGCGTCTTTATTCCCAGAGTCTCAGACCAAAGTTGAACTTTATGAGATGTGCTCATGATTTATGAAAGCAGCTACTCCATTAGCCTGTCTTTTTGTCACTCCCAGAGAGTGGCCTCACACACGTCACACACAAACACACACACACACCTATGTTTTCGGGTACTTTTAGATGTAGTGGCGAGGAAGTGCTGCAAGTCCGGGTGGCGAATTGAAAAATTAAGTCGGAGCTGTTTATGCGAGCGAGTCGTGTAGTTGTCTCGAGTAAAAGATTGATATCAACGCTGGAAACGACTGCGATCCTAAAAAATGAAAGAAGAAGAAGCAAGGAGAGAAATATTTACACCCCAAATACACAAACTGGCGCCCCGAAGAGCAGGAAAACATAAACAGATGAATGAAAAATGGGAGGGGAAAAGGAAAACAAAGACGCGGGACTCTCTGATGTGAGCGCGACTTTCAAACTGATGAGCAACGACGCACCCTGGGGTCAAACGCTGAGTGGAGGGTGGCCCTGGCTCAGAGGGAGAGCTCAGTTGTGTGTAATGGAGCCCCCCTGAAGAAGAGCTAAACAGACAAATAAGAGCTAATGGTCCCTGATAGCGTGCACTTGATCCGACAGCATGTGCCCCTCTCGATCGCCATGAGTCACGCTACTCTTAAAGCGGCACGACTTTGAGTGTGACACTGATTGGTCGGAACGCCACATGAATAATGCATACCTGCGCTTTAAAACAACACTACGTCACGTTTAAAGTGATTCTGGGCAAAGATATTCGAATGTTGGGTCCCGGAACGTCAAATACAATCGTCAAAAAATGCAAGCTCCACATCCATATTTGTGATTTTTCATTCCACATTCAACATACTTTTAATATTCCAAACACTCAAGCGCTCTCCCCTGGTTTTGTTACATCCTTAAGGCCGTGCAGGTCACACCAGCATGTAAAAAACACAACAAAAATCACTTTATTACACTTGGATCGCTGCATTAAGTGGATTTGCTCGGAGGGACAAAGTGGATGGTTTGCATGCGGTTGAACTCTGGTGAGGTTCGGTATGCAAATGCACGCTGCCCACCGACAGCACAACTGTCTTGGCGGTGCTGGAATGGAGCGAGAACATTCAGAGTGCAGGGTCATTTAAGCGTTGTCGGCGCAGTCGCGATTTCAAGCTAAAGGTCCCATATTATGCACATTTTCAGGTTCATACTTTTTATTTTGAGTGTTGAAAATGTTTCACATGCTTCAATGTTAAAAAAACGGATTATTTTGCTGTAATCGGCCCATTCCTGCAGATATTTATTCACCCTCTGTCTGAATGCTCCGTTTTAGCGACTGTCTTTTTAAGGCCCCCCCACTTGACAAAGCCCAGTCTGCTCTGATTGGTCAGCACTCACAGGCCTGAGCAAGCACTGACGTCTATTATTCAGCATCAGCGCTGCTTGTGTTTCTGTGACCATGGACATGCTGGTGTTGTGGCTGAAGGCAGTGATTGTACAGTTGTGACATCACAACGTCACAGAAGTCCTGACGCCATTTTTTTAATATGTGCTGTATTCAGATTATTAATATTGCCCAAAAATTCGCCACAAAAAAGGAACAGATCTCTTGCGGAATGATCTGTTTTAAAGAGCCCGGTCTGCTCTGATTGGTTAGCTCATACAGGCCTGAACAAGCCCTGCCCATTATTTTTCCGCATTGACTCTGCTGGTGTTCCGCAACCATGGACTTGCTCGGGGTGCAGCTGAGGGCAATGGTTGTACAATTATGACATCACCATGTTACGGAAGTCCTCACAGCTTGTTTAAAAGCACAGATTCTGAAAATGAGCAGTGTGCATTTCTGCATTTGAGGGTGTTTATACTTTCACATTACTTATTATAAAACAGGTCTAGTTGCTATATAAGAAAACATAGGATGTCTCACTCTCTAAAATATGGGTCCTATGAAGATACACGCTGGCCCAAAAATAAACGTTTCCAACTCTAATCATCACAACAAAAGTGGGAAATGTAAACAGTATCTTTAAAGCGTCAAACACAGGAGTCATTTAAGATCTGAATAAGCTAACTAGCGTCCTGAGTGGACACAACATCACCATGCCGCACAGGATTGAAACACAAAGTTCCAGCTTGTGATCCGCCCTGGGCTTTGGTTCCTAAATTTCATCAAATGTAACTCCTAACTGTAATGACTTTTTAAAGAAGAAAATCAATTCGGCACTATAGGACATTATAACACTATGTGCCTTTATGTCAAGGCATTAAGCGGAAAGGATTTGGGAAAAGCTGTATAGAACTGGAAGCGGTCCGAGAAAGGTCCTCCGTAGTAATAAATGTGTGTTTGTACTGTATGTATGGTCGAGTAAATGTCAGCGTGCGCCCAGGAGATAAATACAGCACACCGAGCTACAGAGGAAATCAATAAAATGGAGAGAAAAAAAAAAATCAGGCAGTCGGTCATTTCCACCACCTTTCTTCCCTTCATCTCTCCTCCCCATCATTCTCCACCTGTGATTATCACTCCAAAGAAAATCCCCCCTTCCTCAGTTCCGTCAACACCCAATCACGTCCCTCCTCGCCATTGGAATAGACTCACGTTACGCTCCGTGTGCGAGTCCAACTGTTTTGGATGATCCGGTTTGGGCGGGCACCTATTTAAAATGAGGTGATTATGTAAAAAAAAAAAAAAAAAGTATTTTGCCCACGTGTTGTTTTGTCCTCTCTTTACTCTTTGAATTTAAAGAAAAATCCACCTGAGAGATGAGCGGTGCCCACCAATCGCCTTTGATTGTGTGTGTGAGTGTGTGGGTGACCTCGCGCACAAACAACAATTGCGCCCGTGCTACGTGGGCGAGCCCGTGCATCTGTTTAGAGTTGTGTCTATGTGCGGCGCTTCAGTTTTCAGTGGGCGGTGTTAGAAAACGTGAGTGTGTGTGCGCTCGTGCTTCCGTGCATGTGGGTGGGTGGGCTGATCTTTGTTGCAGACTGTTTTTTTTTTTTTTGGAACAGCACTGGAAGGCGTAAATCAACCAATGTTCAAAAAGGTGCCACACAATTGAAGTGAAAAAGGCTCTTTCCTCACATTTTTTTTTTCTAGCGAGCACATGGAGCTGAAATAATAGACTTTCTTCGTGGGAATATTCAACCATCGGAGCGGTTCCTTTCCAATCGGCACACTAATTAAGACTCCTCTCAAAGTAAAACAACTTTGCTGTCGTCACAGTATTTCCCTCTACGGCACTAAGATAAAGTGAAAAACAGCTCCTCCAGGCCGGCATACCGACTTTAAAAATCCATGCCCTTGAGCTCTGAGATTTAAATTTTTTTGTATGAAACCACATTTTCAAATACACAAGCAATGCAGCGCAGAATAAACCCCATTAAGGCAGGATTTTCTTTTTTCAGAGAAAGGTGCTTTCATGTAATTTAGATGCATTTCGACTGTCAATCTAGAGAGCCATTCATTTAAGATAAAGGATGGTTTCCCACACATGACTGCCTCTTGCTGAGATATGGAAAAGGAAATGATCAGCCGTAAACAACACGTCCTCATACCTAGACAACTGAATGTTTGCCAAGGCGACATGACCGGCGAGATGCTTCATCATACACACGCAGTTTCACTTTAAAGGTGCAATGTGTAAGAATAGGCCAACTCAAAGCAGAGTATCACCAGATTAACTGCTAACTTCTGCTAATTTAGTAGGTTAGCTCAGTTAGCCATGCAGTTAGCGGTCCGGACCGAGAGTTATTCATCATACAACTTTAAATAACTGTTACTTGGATAGCTTCACTTGAGAATCTAAGTTCATTGTGTACCAACTCAAACTGCATTGTGTGCATGATGTAACGCAACGTCTCTTTAGAGAAAGCCGACTTGAATACCTCGCCTGACTTCCTACTTTGATGCCATAATAACCGATATGGCCACCAGAGGTCAGCCACCGAACAAGGAAACGTAAATAGGGGTGCAGTAAGCTGCGTTGCCCGCTGAGAAAAAGGCACCCAAAAGACGTCAACTCAGTGGCACTGTTGGCACATTCCGAAGGTGGCTATTGCGGAACAAAATAAAAGTTTTTTTGTGATTCTTTTATCGTCACGATTGACGTCCAGGTGACAACCTTTGAGGGTTCAAATTGAGCTGCAACAGACGACATTTATCCTAGCATTTCCAAGTGGTATCATTGTTGGTGCTGCTGTTGCAAAGACAGCTGGGATCGAGTCGCAGGTGACAACACGGGGGGGAAAAAAGAGTTTATTCAACCATTTAGTCTTCTAAATGTACAAAAATGTATAGTGATAGCATAGATTTGTAGGGAACCAGATAAACACCAAAGGTATCATTTTTCGATATCAAGTACTCACATACAATGATAAGTTGAAACGCATCCAAAGGGCAGCTTCTTGTGGCTCAAAGTTAAATTTGTGTGCCTTTTTTTTTTTTTCTTGCACTGACACTGAAAAACGCTGCATCTAGGGTAGATAAAACAAGATAAAGCGGCCCCTAGGGTGCCCTTCTCGTGTGCTGGCACCCCACCGCAAACAGTCGGTGCCTTTTTACATTTTTTTTTTTTGCCCCTGCCCCTCAAAAATCCCGATTCGCCACTGGAGCAGACACTCAACCTGGTGAGCTCCCAGGGGAGCTTTCAACTTTACATCTTTAACCGTAATAATTTAATCAAAAGTCCATAAGTCTCAACCATTAATTTACCATTAGCTTATAACTATCAAGAAACGGAGATGAAGACCATTTTTCTCACTTAAGCCCTATTCGCACGGGACTAGTATTACCTGGGGACCTCACGTGATTTAGAAATTACCCCACCACGCCTGCGTTTCGTGCGGCACATTCGCACGGGATAAGCGAAGTCTGTGTTTTAACTCGAATTTACTGACATTATCCCCCGGATATGATGTCAAGGCTCGGCGTAACCTGTGCATAACATTCGCTTCCAGGACGACTTTCTGATTTTTAATGTAATAATAACTGGTGAGCCTGTTGAAAGATAGAAAAATGTTCCCTACCGCATGCTGCCATGCATGTAATCCATCTAATCATCTTTTGAGATTTCGATGGATTTGAGCTTGCTCTTTCTGCGAATGGGTCTCCATGCTGTGTACCTAGATGAGCCTGCTGAATTTGCACCCAAAATGCTGTCAAAACTTTCATTTATAATTGCCAACGCAGCCTCCGTAATTCTCGACCAGGAAAAAGGCAGAAAAAAGGCGCAGAAAACACAAAAAACCTTAAAAAAAATTAAAAAAAATCAGAGATGCTAGGTTGAAGAAGTTGAAGTTGTGCCACCTTTAACAACAGTAACAGTGTTGGCCTGGAGTGCTTCAGACTCCAATGTAAAGGTCAGCAGAGGTCATCAAAAAATAGATGGCTTTTGGCGATTCAGCTCATTCATAACCTATCAGAACTTTCTTTCACTCGATCTCGAGTCTGCAGTCGTTCCTCTCTCTCCTGCTGGAGTCCTCTGTGTTTTCCCCTCCGCCTCTCTGCATTACCTGACTCCCATACTCACGTGTGCACCTGCTGCCAATCTCCTAATCCACTCTCCATCATAACCCACACCTGCCCCTCGGCCATGGCTTTTTGCCCTTTTCTGCTGCACTAGCTAGTAGTTTTCCAGCCCTCTTGTCTTACTCCTCTCCCCGCCTTGCTTTTTGACCCTCGCCTGCACTTTTTTTCGTTTTTGCTTTTGGACCTTTTTGGCCTTCTGTCTCCCAGTCAAGCGTTTGAGGCTGCAACGTGTTTTTTTTCTGAACCTTCAGGAACACAATAACTCAAAGCTCAAAGTCGGGAGAAGGGAAATTGTGTTTTTCTCCACGTAATCAGAGCCCCTCTTAATCTCAATAGCACCAGACCCTCTGCATACTGTGGTTAATTTAATTGCACATTTCCCCAAAAAAGTTAAATCGAACAACTAATTTAATTGAGTATTGGAAGATATGCAAATGCAAGCCTTATGAGACAATGAGAGGTCGAGTTCTGCGTGTTTTTCACCCGTGAATCATAACGTACAATATCTAATTATTGTTCGGAGAATGGCCACAAGGGAAACAGAAAAAAACAAAACAATTCAACCCATTTGAAGAGTTTACTTTAGTAAAGCTTCAAAATGAGACCAAATTACTTGAGAGATACTGTGCATTTCAGTATTTAGCAGCACTCCAGTTATTCAATGTTATACTTCCATAAAGCTGGGGAGGGCTCACAAAAGACAGATTAAAACAAGAATGGTCCTACATTTCCCATAATGCATGATATAGTCTTGCTTATACAATGGTCACCTGCCGAAGACACAAAAAAATTGAACCATTTTTAATTAATATTTTCATGCATTTTGCAATTAGAATCTAAAGTTAAAATTGCCTGGCAACGCCTGAGGCCCTGACTAAAAGCTGGAGCAATCATTACCATCCCATAAGGTTCTTATACATTCAATACTTCAATTAATAGTACAAGCCTTAGCTAGCTAGCCTTAGCTCAGCCCATAGAACCCATTGGCTCAACTATTAGCCTGAAAGCTAACATTATGCTTGCAAGATTCAAAGACAAATAACTTTGTATACAGTTGAAAAAGAGGAAATAAAACGTTAACCCTAAATCAGTTCCAAGATTTTCATGAATAAATGATAGTCTTGGGAAGTAGCGAGTTAAATAGCTATTGGGACGTGAGATGACTACTTGCTATCTGTAAGTTCAGATGGAAGGTGAAGGCTACTTCCTGCAGCGGGTGTATTACAGGCACCATCCCGGAACTACCTGAGTTTCCCATAGGTGTCCCTATATCTGGATTGAATTGACACCCTGCAGCCAATCAGAGACGAGCATTCACCGAGACCATGGTGATGAACCCTGACAAAGTTTATCGAGCAGAAAACATTATACAACAAAATAGTACGTCTCACAAGTAAACTGAAAGTGACGTGCTCTAAAACGGCATATCTACGAACATCTAGGGACAGGAATTTGAATGTTACGACAATATTTATCGCGGAAAAGTCTGTTTTTAATCCCTGATTGCAAGTGGAACGACCCAGTCCCAGGCGCCCTGATCTTCTGATGTGTTGATTTCCCCACATAACAAATCCTGTGCGCGCGCACACACACGGAAACAAAAAAGAAGGTGAAAACTGTCACCGTAAAGTAGACAGACTGTAATCTCCCAGCAACGAGAAGCTGCCTCAGAAAAATATGATGTGGCTCCTGCAACTTGTGAGAAACTCGACATGATTTACAGGGCTCGGTTGGATGTGGCAGCTGTTGACAGCTTATGTAAAGAAAAAAAAAATTGAGTCCTCCAATTTTTAATATGGCACCTTTTTTTTTTTTTTTTCTTTTTCCTACGCGAGGCTGTGTGCTGTGTTTCTGAACTGGATCCCTCGTTGAATATTCAGCAGCGGCGTACTGAAGAGCCGCGGCTCTTTTGATCCTTCAGCTGTAAGAGGATGAGTTTTATCTGCGATTCGATTATTGTCTGAACTGTCTGTAACTGAAGTACCCATTATCTGATGTAACCTGCTGTAAACCAGCTACACCCAGATCCTCTTTGCCTTTTTTATTTTTTTTATTTTATTTGTCTCTTTCTTTGCAGAGATCTATATTGATTTCACTGCTCTTTTTTATCGGTTCGGTTGTATATCTGTCTCCACTAACACATTATGGGCATTTTTGCAGTGCCGGACGGGGGCCATAAAGCTGTCGAGCGCGTCTTGTGTATGAAGGGAGCTCGCACGATCAACCGAAACCTGTTTTTTTTATTTTTTACTGGTAACTTTGATCAAAGACTTTAAGACATTACGGCAATGAAAGCAAAATAAGACGGGTTGCATTTTTATCTCTGGACTAAAAGGAATTTTATGGAGCTATTTTTCTTTTTTAATAAACTCTCTAGCTTTAAGTGCCGTTGGTAACTGACCATCGAATAAATATCACTATTGAAAGGGTAAAAGTTTGTCAAAAGGCACTGCTTTTGAATATTTCTTCATCAGACAACTGTGCTCATCACACGCAAACCATCTGAGCGAGATAATTTATTGGTGCACCAACAGTAAAGGCAAGTATATGTTAAATGAGAGCATTAAAGGGGCTTTGACGTATACTGTGCTCCGGGCCGACTGTAAGTGAATAAGTAGCTCTCCCCGGTTCCCTCCAGACCGAGCGATGATGTACCTCCGAGAAAGACACTTAACTGCTAAATGCTCCAGTGGAGCTGCTCAGTGGCCAGAAGTGAAAGTGTGCGGCTGTGTGAGCAGCTCCCAGCTGTGAATGTGTCTAACTGTATAAATGTGAAGCAAGGCATTGACAGGGAAAGCATCCATCCTCAGAGAAACTTCCCTGGATGAGTAAAAGCGGGGAGAAAGAACCTATTACGTCTTGCATGTGGCGAGATGTCAACAAACGCAGCGGAAATACATTAAGCTAAAAATATTGATGGAAATACAGGGTTTGCACTCAATATGTTGTGGTTTGTGGACCACCATTACGAAAATGTGGCATTTGAAATTTGAATTGACTATTCTCAGATCAGATTGGTTATCCTCAGGCGGGAGCTGAAATTTAATATGTGAAAATTAAAATAAGGTATTAATTAATTAGGTTTTTCACAAGAGAATGTCCATGGAAGAAATTAACATTTTGACGTGTGAAATGAAAAATAAATGTAATGTTAATACATTGATTAGATTTCTTTACATTTGTGGAAGTAAATTCAAAAGTGAAATTCAAATTTTCACATGTGAACTACATACATTCACGTGATTGGCTTTTTCCACATGTAGAAAAAAAAAAACATGGCGCATGAAATCATGTGAAATGCTTCTTTACATTTGAATTGTGTGATTTCCCATGCGTTATTGTTTACATGTGAACACAAATTTGAATATGCAAAAACATAATGTCACATGTGAAGACAATATTGGCAATTTGGCAGATTAAATCACATGACATTTGTGTACTTAATTCCACAGTTTCACATGCAATTGGCTATTTTCACATGTAAATCAAATGTTTAACATGTGAACTGGAGTGTGATGATTTCACATTTCCACAGGTAACTAACATACATTCATACCCAATTAGCTTTTTTTCGTGTTTGGATTTGAATCTCTAGATGTGGAAAACGCTCTACATTAATTATTTAATATCCCACATTCATGCTGTCGTCCCATTCGGAGACCATTATAATTCGACTGATCAGTGTGCGCCACGGGCGATGGAAAAATGATGGAGAAGTGCTAGAAAAGATGGATTAGTCGAATCTGAAACGCTTACACTATTGTCCCTGTTCAGATATTACAAACACAGCATGGCACGGCACAGTTATCCTTCTCTCTGTGGTGCTTCATTAAGAATAATTGGCCAAATGACAAGTCCCCATGTTGCACAGCCATTTCATCAGCAGTAGTCACTGTAATTGGGAAGAGGCTTGGCAGCGAGAAGAAGGTTACCCTCCCTAATAAGGAAGGAGGCTGACTTCAAGCTCCACTCCTGAATATAAATATATAATCTAAATGCCTTAGAATAAGCTGAAGCACTGAAACGCCTGTTTGAGGGGGGACACAAAAGGCTTTGGCGTCGCGGCAAGCCAAGATGGAGGCGTGCCACTTGAAGAAATCAATAATGAGCCCAACATGGTGCTGAAACTACATAAACAATGCATGGATGACACTGGCAAGCTTTTATTCTGCTAATGTGGGGAAATGAAAGAAAAGGGAGATGTGTCCTTGAAAATAGAAAATAAGAAAAGAGAGGGGAAAAAAGGGGATTTGCGGAATGACTGTGCTGGAAATGCCATAATGAGATGAACTGATCAGCTCTGCTGTTTGTGTAGGAAGCCCAGATATTGTTCTGTTGTTGTTTTTCCAAGCCAGGCTACCCCAGTCAGCAGCGAAGGCTCGTTGTTTTGTAGTGTCATTCAATGACCGCGTGGGAATGCAGAAAGTATGCAGAGACGCGTTGTAATTATTGGCTTTGGCTGCCAGTGCCACGCCCTTTTATTAACAAGGTGCATAAAGTCTAGCGTGCAGCCGTGCAAATTCCAATGAAAGTCAAATATGTTGTAATGAGGAGTCATGGGATTCCATTTTTCCATGACGTCAGCCCTGACATATTTCTGCCAAGTTGATTTGTAAGTGCCTGTTTTTGAAGCAGGAAAAACATCCAGGAGCAACAGCAGACCAGCTATCAACTGCTATGTCCACAGTTGCAACGCTGACTACAGGAAGCAACTTCAGCACAAGAATTATTCATCAGGAGCTATGCATCATGGTTTTCTAGAGCCGAGCAGTGACACAAGCTTAAGATCATCCTGTGATGTGCCAAACTATGCTTGCAAATGGTATAGAGGTCTTAATACTTGGAATCTGATCCAGAATGGTTGTGGAAACTATAAAGGAGATCCAAAAGGGAACTGTGCATAGTTTATCCAAACAGACCTGAGGATAATTAGACCCAATCCAACTTATGACTGACTAGTACAGATTCTAACACAGAGAAAACAACATAAGAGACATCTATTGGACGGTTTGAAACACAGAACTAAGGCCTGTGGCAGTAAAACTGTCCCAAATCTTGTCCAATGCAGGTCTTACATAAGGTCTTGGGATTTATAAAGACTTCTACTCAGGATCAGTTGAACGGTCTGGTTGTCCAGCAGTCTGATGTGTGAATCAGGGTTTGGTGGAACGCAGAACAAGGTTACCTGAATGGATCGTGCTAATTTGTAGGCGAATAGTCATCTGGGGCTGTTTTTCATTGATTACACTGAACCCCATGGCTCCAATTAAAGGTCAGTCGAGCAATGCTGGAGGAAGATAGTTGACTGTTGAGGTCGTCGGATACTGATGCCTTGGGTTAGTTTGGCTAGTTGTTAGACTTGACAAGAAATAAAAGTGGCTTGAAATTGCTCACTGTATTGCTCACCCCAGAGAAATCATATTTATGTCAAAACACACAATTACGTTATGTATGTGGGGAAGGCCCTCCCTAATGAACAAATTGAGGTCCATGGACTCAAGATTGGTATTGATGAACTGCAACTTCAAACTGATTTAAAACCTTTGGGACGAATTGGAGCGCCAAATGTGAGCCAGGCAATGTCACCCCAGCTCAGTGCTTGAGTTCACCAATGCTATTGATGTTCAATGGTTCTCTCATCGGATGTTGAGTTGCTGGGATTTAATGTTTGGGTGTCCCTATACTTTTGTCCCAACAGGTCCTCATACCTCAAAGACTAAATAGGCAACCCATTTGCCATTATAAATATTGGTGTTGAAAACTTCTGCAAACTAAGGATATGTTGCAACTTTGCTGCAACATTTCTTAAATTATCAGTTTTATGTTGTAACAGTGTTGTGCTTATGGTCTTGTTAGGTTTAGGCACCAAAACCACCTGGTTAGGGTAAGGAAAAGATCATGCTTCAGCCTAAAATGCCTGTTTTGAACCTGATTTGAAGTATTGTAGAAATGTGCAGTTGTACAACATGTACAAATTTGACCATATGTTTTTTCATAAACATTAACAACATAACATTTTATTGAGACAACTAGGCTGAAATGGGTCTATTGCCAGTGACTCCCACAATGACATACTGGACCTTTGATTGTTACCTGATTACTTTGTGAAACGATCTCAGTTTGATTAAGTTTAGTCACTAACTAATTGGTTAGGTGTAAGGAACAAACATGGTTTGGGTTTAAATAAGTATGCTTACTTTAATAAGTATGTGACTTACTTAAAACATTAGTCAATGCTGACTGCAGTTTTGAGCCGGGACACTAAAACTCCCTAACCTGGATGAAGGTCAACCCCACTTCCAACATAAAAGAAGTGTATTTCTTTTTATACTATGTGAACACCTCCCTTCTTTGATCCTCGTCAAAGTTACTAAAGCCATTAGACGACCTAATTAATAAGCATGTCAATAAATGGAAATATGGTTCACAGTGAGGTCAGACAACCAAAAAAATCAATTTTGCTGGTGAGGATGTGTTCTTATCGATGTTTTGTAGATTGCAGTCAGACAGATTGACTAGATGTATTAAATGTGACAGCGAGAGATGACAAATGCCATCTGTGGATCTATAGTATCTGCATCGTGGCTCTACAGCGATGGGACTTTCCCAAACAACCATCTGTGGTAGAAGAGCATAGATGCAAATGAAATGCAGCTGTACTCTGCTCAGATGTGTCACTCAAAAGACCTGTTATGCATACCTCCGCATTTCAACAAAAAACAGGAAGCGCAATTTTCCACCAAAAGACAGCCGAAGTCGGCCCACATCGGCTCACACTTCATCCGTGGCAGCAGATTCTGGGTCACAGTCAATTCAAACAGTAAGTGGTGGCTTGCACTTCCGCCTGCTAACCAGGCCAGACTGAATGACTTGAAACGCACTCCAATAGCTGTTTTGAGGCTTCAGAATATCACTCCCATATGTATGAGGGAACGGGTGATCGGGAGAGAAAGAGCAGCCGAGGGAGAAAACGGAGATGACCCGATGAGAGGAAGTGAATGTACCCAAAAATAACAACAAAGGTTTGAGATTTGCATGCAGAGATATTGGGTTCGTACTTCGCAAATGAGCTTCTTTTCTGGAAACGTCTACCTTTTTTAGCCACACTAACAACTGTGATTAGGCCCAGTACAGTGGGAGTTAGTTCAGCTCTGCTGCATTCATTGGCAACTCGGTATTTGAAGAATTTCCGTGCGTTGGAAACCTAGAGAATTCATAATGAGAGCAAATCCAGATCTTCTCCATGAAAAATGCATGCAAATAGCTCGAGGGTTGGAGTCAAATTGCATTGCATTATGAGCAGTAAAAGTTGAAAGACTATGGATAAGATGTATATTATTGTATAGCTTTTTATGTTTGGGATCTGAATGGGTGTGGGTTGAGGAGACGCACCGTAATGCGGCTTTTCCTGACTCGCGGCTCGGCTATAAACTTTACAGTGGCTTCGCTGATTATTTCCAGGTCTCATTCAGGCTGTGCAATGTGCCATGACTCCTGGAAAGCACGTTGACACATTACCAATTTTATTGCACTGCTCATTTTCTTCTTTTGCAGCCATTGCGCTTATGTTCATATATAAAAAGGTAAGTAAACAAGAAAAACCGAATAACCTGCAGATACTTATTATTTTTTTTTTTCCTGCATGGGAAAGAGCAATTCCTTTCCCTTCTCTGGCAATATTTTAAAAAGGAATATCAACTCAGGCTGCCACATAAATATATATGCCGCTCTTCTTAAGACATCTTAATATTGTCTTCCTTTGAGGGGAAGTGGAGGGGGAGGTGGGAGAGAGACGCAGGAGGGGGGGGTTATTTTATTGGATAATTTTGCACAAGGTAATGTAAGGTGACAACCTGCCACATTCAGCCTGAGCGGCATGTTTTCGTCAGTGCCTCAGGTTGACGAGTTATCTTGAAGTCAGTGTCTTTGTGTCCGATGGCTGTAAAGCTTGTCAGATTTTTATAGACGCTTCATTAGAACCCATTAGCTACAGCACAAACAAAGCCCCCCCCCCCGTTCGCAG
>OMLP01030978.1:0-16991 GCA_900302685.1 Spondyliosoma cantharus
CCGCTCAGCCGTCTCCTGGATCTGATATTCTGTCAAAGCAACCTGTGATTTCTTTGTTCTTGTCCGTACACGCGACGTCTATTGCACGTCAGTCCGTCCCGGGAGACGGATCCTCCTCTGTGGCTCCTCCTGAGGTTACTTCCATCTTTTTTTTTTTCGACTTTTAGAGTTTTCATATTGGGGGACACGTTAGACAGACATACAGTAAGTACAAGACTTTAAAATACTAAAAAAAAGATTTAGATAAGAGAGAAAGATGCAATATAGAAAGGACTATACGCTATGTGCATTACATACATTTAAATAAAGTGTAAAGGTATTGCCTTGTTGAAGGTTGGATGCATAAATAAATACAGTGTTTGAAATAAACAGACTCGGTGTAAGAACATGAATATGTAAAAAAATAAAAATAGTATTATTGCACAAGATGGCAGAGGTAGAAGTGGTAAGTAGTGCAAGTAGTTCCCCCTTTTTCTGTCGCTCACCGTACAGATTGTAATGATTGTGATTGTGATTTTTGGGCTAAATAATCAAAATCGATTTGATTTGAAAGAGTGAACAGGGTTTTTTTCCTCGAGGGGAAATGTTACCAAACGTTAAGGGTTAAGATCAAGTTAAACTCCGTTGCACCTTCACGACCAGGAAACGACAACATTCGAGGGCCCCGACAACAAACTCATTATCTCTGAGAACACCCAGAACCATCCACATAATCACCCAGCTTTCAGTTTGGCTTTGGTCAACAGTACATTTTTGTTCCCTTTCATGAAAGGTAACAAACAACAGGCTTATTTCTACCTTCAGTATGATTGAGTTTAATAACGCGCAGCTATTGAAATGTCTCGCTCCGATACACCGGCCTACATTTGGGCTCTCGTAAACTACCTGGGAACACGGACAGTACGAGTGCAATCAAAAAGGTTTCAAGGACTCGTCTTGACAGCTGTGTTATTGCAGCCCTCATGAATTTAGACAGCCTTCTCCCGGTGTTGTGACTCACACTAAGCAGCTGATGCAGAATATCGCCTCACAATCGAACTGTTCTTCTCCCTTTTTATCCTGACGTTCGCTGTAGTCCTCGGAACTGAAGGCGAAGGCGTTGTTTATCCGGGTCGCGAGGAATCCTCGAGTCTCGGCCAGGAGGTTCAGAGTGAAGTCCCAGAACAAGACAACTACAGGGATAGTTTGACAAACCGGGAAATAGATTTACTCTCACGTTACCTCGAACTGTCGATTTCGTAACGACCACAGACGTACAAACGAACGAGCACTAAAAATACAGAGTGCCACAGAAATAAATCAGGTCAGGTTGCATGTTTGCACTTCCTGTTCCCTCCTTCACCTCTAAGTCAATGGGTTTTTGGTTAAGTCTGTCATTACCACCAGCTTAAGATATTTACACGTTTTGTTCCCCGACATAAAACACATCATTAAATGTCCCACAATTGAATCATAAAGAGCTTCCGTGTCTTATAAACAGCGGTTGCTAACAAGTGGCTAAATGAGACTACAGAAGCTGTCGGCGACGTTCACTCTGACCCACTCACCTCTCCGTCTTCACGAGCCAACATTAGCTGCAAACTAATCCAACTCTCACTTTACAACTTGAAGATTCATGTTTAGTAATCGAGCAGTTAGACGCTCGGCGGTTGCGGCGCTGAAGTCGTGCAACCGCGGCGTGGTTTGCTTTACAGCCCGTCGTTAGCTTTTCACTTTTGGCGATGTGACATTTAGCGTTGCTCATTTGCGAAGATGATCTTGCTGAACGAGATGTGTGAGTCAACTCGTGTTTTGCCACAGGGTTTATTTTTCGCACTTCCAGAAGCTTTTTGTTGGGGGAACCCGGGCGATGCTAACATCCGCGTTAGCTTTCGTCCTCCCTGCCGCTTTCCATACTGGAGTATTATTTTATTATGTTGCATTGCAGAGAATCAATGAACGCAGTTTTTCAGAGCTCTTAGTCCTTGAAAATGTTCAGCCGTCACAAGTATTAAAACAACTACAGGGTCTTTACTGAAATACAGGCGACACAGATGAATGAAATGAAATCTCCATCAGGTCACGGGCGCCTCAGTCACTGTGTTGTGGTATCCGGCGCTGTCGTTCGGTGACCTCTCATTAGTATGCTCCACAGACTGACCTAATCTCTCCGTAATCTCTTTACCAGTATGACGGGCGCATCAATTATCGAGCCATTAATTATCGGCTCCAACAGATGTCAGTCAAGCGAGACGGACACTTTGACCCTGATGAATAACACCGAGCTATAAACGCGCGGCGAGCGTGTCCGACCGGTCGGCCATGAGCACTCGTGTGCGAACACATTTGAGAGGTGCTATAAATTTCAAGGACGGCGGACTAGTAAAACGGAGAGCTTCCACGACAGTGATTGGCTCATATATCAGGACTGTATGATGATATAAATACTTACAGTGCTCCATTTCACATCAAGGAACCAAATAAGCTTCCTAGTAGGAGACATTAACACGTTTAATTTGAGCCATACGGACGGGAAAGTGTCTGTAAAGAGCTGGAGATATGGAATGAAAGATCCACCGGTGCTATGCAAGGTGGTGGCGGCGGCTGGAAGATCATAATCTCTTAATATAACCTTCCTGGAGCCCCGGCAGTGCTCAGCTTAGAGAGCGATTTTATCTGCTGCTCAGGCTTATTGAGCTTATTTTAGTCAGTTGAGTTGGTGGAGAGCTGCACTAAAGCTCTCTGTGTTCAGGCTTTTTATTCCCTCTAGGGCCGCCGACGCTGACGACGTGCGTTCGCTTATCATGCTTGTGCTGCTCTGGATGAAAGTGGCTGTTGCATAACGAAGATATGCTAAATTAATGGATCTTAGATAATTCCAGGGGAAGTAATGTCAAAGGGCGCCTGGCGATTCTATATTTCCTTCCACGTAAAAAAGGCAAAAAAAACATTCTGCGTTCAAAGCCTGAGATGTCTGAGTTTGATGTCCAGAAACTATTGAAACATATCGTGTATATATTAATTCATTAACATGGGGGAAGCTTCTAGTTAACCACACGCACAGTCCTGCTTCACATATAACAATCCCTACCAAATATACAATTCTGAAACTGTGTATAATTAAATTAAAAATTCAATATTTCCCGTCCAAAGCTGTTTCCCTTCGACATATTCTCAGTCATCCAGGTCACTGAACATCCAGACGGCTCGTATCATTGCGAGCCGAGTGGAGAAGCTGCCGAAATATAATTAGAAAGCTGAAACATCCTGTTGAATAGATGAAACGACACAGTAGGATGAATTCTGGCCGGCGTTCACATGCTTCTGATGTAAAAAAATTTTTTTTTAAAAATGGTCACGCTTGTAAAATCTATAACCAGCATGTTTTTGTAATGGGATGGAATTGTGTATCAGAAATAACTCTAATTCAATTTCTCCTTCCAGCCTTTTGAAAAAAATGTGTTTTGATGGTGTCCCTTTTTTTGCCTACTGTCAAAATCAGACACCCTGTTACTGTCGAACATACAGCTGAAGGTCATTTTGATGGAAAGAAAAGGGTTTTAGAGGATCGTGAACTTCAGGCTGCTCTCTTACGTATTTTATCTCTAACATGCTGGAACTTAAGGCCACTGACGGTTCATCATTTTTTTTTGTAACAGGTTTGATTTTCTGCGTTGTTCAACCTGTCCCTGACGTGTGGTTCTGCTCAGGATCAACTGGTTTGCTGACAATGGTGGTCTTGTTTTGAATGTGTGGCTCCAGTGTCTCTGACAGCCCGTCAGAACTGGACCGCAGACATCCTGAGATCCGTCTGGAAGCAACGGGATAATTCAACAGCTCCTTTATCAGCGGGTGAAACCCTCCCTGCTCTTGTCTTGTTTTCTGGATTTTCTGTTTCCATGTTCTATATAAAACGTATCATCTTGAACGCACCTTAAGCTAAGAAGGGCTAGCTTAGCCTTGTTGTAGCTAGCCTTCCTAAAAGAATACATTACCTGTAAAACTCTAGCTAGCTTTTCTCGCAGTTTAACTTGTCGTCCTAACATGGATGCTATATAATGTTTTAAATTTGGATTGTCAGTGGTTATCCATCAAGTTAGCTAAGGCAGGCAAGCTAATGCTAGCTATGCAAGCGAGTCCCTCGTATGAAAGATAACTTTACAACTAACTTCTTAAGAGTTCCCACATTTCTAAGATTTCTTTCCAAAATTATGTTCCCACATTTCCTAAGGGTTGGGGTTAGCGTAACCCTAACCCTTAAATTGAAGGGAAATGTAGGAACACGAGACCTAATTTTGAAAATGTCCCAGAAATGTGGGAACATAGGGCTGACCCCCTTAAGGGCCCGTGTCAAAATAGCGTTTATTCAAACTGGCCGTGCGTTGCACGTTGGTTTTGATTGAAACTATTCACTATGGTGACAGAGGGCTGACAGCGTACGATGCGTAGGGTGATACGCGACATTCATTTTCCTGACAATCTGCTCCCACAAATGGACTTTCTGTCTCTGTATCTATTGACAGACACAGCCTGATCGAGCTCGTCCTCCATTTTCTTGGTCACCTGTGCGACAGGTGACGTGGCCCGACCGATCCAATGTTCAACTTGAAGCGTTCGGAGTGGCTGCACAAAAAAAAAAAAAAAGGCAATCAGCAAAGGTCAACTACAGTAAGAAGTCCGGGCAGCACCGGTTCCACCTTTTCATTCGGGGTCATCTAGATGTGAGAATGACAAAAACTTTCTGCTGCCTGGGCAGCTGGGTTCAATCAAACTGTGGTTGAGCGAGTGTTTTTGATGGCAATGAGGAAATCTTAATAAAACAGGGATTTTAAGTTCTCCCCACTGTGATGAAAACGGATCTGCAGGCCCGCTTTGAGTCCCCGAGAGTCGTGGCATAAGTAGGGAGTGCCTGCAATGAGCTCACCGCTGAGAAACAACCACAGCGCTCGCCAGCTGCGATGCAGTGGGAGACTTCGTGCCTTCGCCTGTGACTTTTAAAGCCAAGCACGAGGAAGAAAAATGGCTCTACCCCGGCACCGCCAAGCACTCTTGAGTGGGTTTTCCGACAACGGGTGGATTAACAGTGAACTGATCCCGAACTGGGGGAGGCAGTGTGAAAAAAATCTGCCGGAGCGAGAGCCAAGGCCACGTTTGCTTCTTCTGGATGGAGACGGTGCCCATTTCTACAGCGCCTACAGAGATCAATGTAACCCAGCACAGCGTCGGACTGTGCGGGTGGAGATGGAGCGGAGAGGGGAGGAGATTTACCGGGAAAAACGGGAGGTCGGAAGTTGAGAATGTCAGAATCCTTCGCTCTGTTTTGGCGGGTGTGAAAAGAAGGCTATTTTTTTTTTCTTTTAAGAGATTAGATTAAAGACGCTTTAGATGCCGACGTTTGTGAACCCAAAGCTAAAATGCATGAGAGAGCTTAGCAGCCCGGCAAATCCAAAAACCACGGGCGCTGCCACGCCGCCGCAGCGATAACAAGACGCCTCGCGGATCGGTGCAGAGGTGAAAATGGAATGGAAGGGAATTTTGCGAAAAACAACTGGGGAACACGGAGAACGACAGCAAGGGAGAAAGCAAACCCCTTTTTTCTCCCTCGTAGCCGCCTCGCCACGTGAGAGAGAAGGGGCAACAACAAAGAGATCCAGACCCTCCGACGGAGCCATCCGAGGAGTGAGGAGCATTTCAAACATATAGGCTCAAAGGCGCCGGGAAGAAAGGAAACCTGTGGGAGCCAGAAGTGAAAGACGAGTGCGAGCTCTGAGGGTCAAGATGTGTGCAGAGTCTGCAAAAAAGAAAGCATCCAGCACAAAAAGATGACCCCGAGAGTAACAGAAGATAATGTGTATTGCATGTAAACAGTTTCCGTGAGTCATATCGGGAGGACTGTGATTGAAGACGCGGGAGTGTTTACTGCTCCGGCGTCTCTTTCACTTCAGGACTCGGGAGTCACGAAAGCGAACGGGTCGACCGTTATTCATGTTCTCAACTCTGGAATGTTTTCTGCGTCACTTTGATTGCGAGACGTAACTTTAGGACAGTGAAGTGTTTTTTTCTAGCTTTTGCTCGGCGTGTATATCAAAAACGGTTTTGAAAGAGTCGCGTTTTCATTTTCACGGTTATTTATTAAATGCTGGAAGTCGCTTATCTTCTCTCTCTCCTTTTTAAATCACAACGCGTCGTTCCGCCAGTAGCACCTGTAAAAACACGTCACCCCCATGCAGATCAATTGAATCTTTCATTCAAGCGCCCTGAACTGTTAAATCAGATTCTGTAGTTGCTCGTGAAGTTCGCGGTCTTTGCCATTCAATCGCCCGTCTGTCTGCAGCGAGCGTCCGTGTTTTCAGGGCAAACGCTTTTCGATTGGAAGTCGGGAACAGCGACTCAGGAATTCCAAGTTCCAACTCGCAGTGGTACGCAACGTTATCCCGCGCAGAAAACGAGCCACTGCCATTCGATCTGTATGTAGCTGCCTACAACCCTGTACAGCTTTTGTATAAACAGATCAATGTGCAAGTTGTCAAGTTAGAGGTGGAAAAGTTTGTAACTGAAGTCTTCCTGTAAAGTGAGGAGATGAGTCTGTGTTCGGCTTGATAACCTCTGTAGCCTCTTTTAAAGACCCGTAAGCGTTTTATAATTAAATTGTGGGACATTTAATGATGTCTTTTATGTTGTGGAACAAAACGTGTAAACCACACTGAGGCATTTAACCGAAAAACCCTCATTCTAAGCGCCGGCTGCTGGACTTGTTTCAGTTTCTTGAAGACTTTTCATCCAAGAGGCTTCTTCAGTTCAGGACTGCACAGATTCGCACACTGGGGAGTAAAAACAAACCTCTCCATGAAGGAATGACACAACACAGGAGGAACAGCTCCTCAGGTCGAGACTCTGCTGTCCACTTACGTCTGAAGGAGGAAACTCAGTCCTTTGAGGACAAACAATGTAAACGTCTCAGCCAGAGAAGACAGATGGTCGGCTGCCTACGATGCAGCACTTAGATCAGATGTAAGAATATTTCCTTCCTTGATATTTTACTCGTTCATTTTGTTTATTTAATACACTTAGAAAGCTGAGAGAGCTTGAAACACAGCGCGATGCTCATTTACATCTCCCAGCTGCAACTGCAGCGGGCGTTAAAGGGATAGTTCGGGTTTTTTGAAGTGGGGTCATATAAAGTACATATCTATAGTCGGCGTGTTCCCTGCCGTAATTGCCGATCAGCGCATTAGCGCAACTGCGGAACAGGTGATCTGCGAGCGGCGAAATACAGTGCGAGGCCCAGTTGCGCTAATGCGTAGGGATACGGAGGTTCTACGGTTGAGAAAATGTAGTGCCAAAAGGAAAGGGCGGTCTGACGGCCGATGTAAAGCGGTGTGAATTTTCTCTGAACTGATGTAGATTTCTTTAGGTGGGCCTTGTTTTAGGTGGTTAAAATTCGCTTTGCATCTGGACTCCGTTCACTGCAGTACAAAACTGAGCATCTGGGCTGGAGCGACTCTCTGTTTCTCCAAACTGAGGCTGCGCTGATCGGCAATTATGGTAGAGAACAGACCGACTAATAGATATGTACTTTATATGACCCCACTTCAAAAAACACGAACTATCCCTTTAACATCAGGCTGTTGCCTCTTGAGATACAACACAGTAGTGATATTAACATGGGCGTAACCACGCATTCTTTGGGGGGGTCGTGTCCCCCCCAATATTGAGAAAATGGCAATCTGTCCCCCCCAATATACAGTAGATGTTGTATATGCACTCTTTTATAAACCATGTCAACAGATCTGTCTCGTTATTTCTTATTTATTTTCCGTTTTTAAGGAAAACATAAGCATGTGAACCCCCCCTCCCAATTGTAAACTTGGTTGCGCCCATCTCTATTCCGATTTAGCAGTTGTTGTTGTTATAAAAATAAAAAATCATCTCTCTCATTTGGACCCCCCCAATATCTATACCATGATTACGCCCTTGACTGCAGCTGCTAATATCAGCTCGGCATCTTTTACAGTAACCGCACAGTTTCAGCTCGGTGATGCCTCGACCCAACGGCTGAGGGGGGCCCCTGTAGCGGTCTCATCGAAACGCAAAAATTCCAAACGATCAATTCACACATTTTATGTTAACCTTGATATTCGGTGTTTCTCCAGCTTGCGTCATTTTGATGAGCTCACCTACCTAGAGAGAGCGTTTCAGGCCAGTTGGAATTACACAGAATAATCAATGACCTGTCTCCCCTCAAGACAGGAGTGATCTCTTGATTTAGGAGGAAATATGATACTGTCAACGCCAGTGAGGAACATTTTGTAGCTGTCAAATATGTTTTGTCTCGGCACGTCAAGAGAAAAATCACCTGCACCTCTTGTTTCTAGGAAGATGTCTCTTTTTTTTCCTGAAGGTGATTTAATGTTTTTGCTCTCTTTTTTCCCCCCCTCTGTTGCTCGGCGGGCTGACTCTGCAGTTGCAAACATTCTGTGGAGAGAAGAAGGTAACATGTTACGGCCTCTCAACGTGCTTTTGTATTCACGTGAATGAGAAAATCCAGCGGACGGCCTGCAGCTGGATATCTGCACTTTTCAAGATGTTTTGCCAAGAGAATCACAAAGTTGCTTTCCGCTCCAAAACTTTTCCTTCAATGTTGATTTTTCTTCTCGCTCGTCCGAGGTTTTTCGTTCCTTTGTTGGGGTGCTTTCCTATCTGTTGTTCAGATCGCCCCGCGGAGGAAACATTTACACACAAGTGGGGGATTTTGTGTGCATTTTGCAAATAATGCCACCGAGCCGAGAAAAACAACTTTGTGGTTTTCAGCAGTTTACAAATCCAACCTGTCTTTATAACATTGTATGCATGAGTGCAGTTTCACTCCTCCACTGGAAAACCCACTGCGGTTTCGAGCACAATACAAATACAATCTGCTTCCTATACATCGACGCCACGTCGAGTTTACTACAGAAGTAAGCAGAAGAAGCCAGTGTGGTTTAGAGTGCAGTGTAAGCATTTGAATTCCACGTGAGACTTTATCAGCACTCGTGGCTGATTTTGCCTCATTAGCACAGTGCGTGTGTCATCTGCGAGCAACCGCTCCTTATTATGTCATTTGTCATGCGTCACTGTGTATTTTTGCATTTTTTCCGACAGTATGTTTCAGACCGTTGAGGAGTGCTCATTCTCCCGCTTGTTATCTCACAGCGTTAGTGTGCAAAATAATCTCCTAACAGCCTGACGGATCAATCATCGTCACAGTTTTTTTTTTGTTTTGTTTTTTTTTGCATCTTCTTTATGTTTATGCATGCTGCAAGTGTTTATATGTGCTCATGGTTCTCATCTCTGCTCATGTGATGTATGTATCCCTGACAGCCGTCGTAGCTTGTTGCTCATCTAAACGCCTTAACATCAGCCCGAGCCTCGGCGACTCATCAAGCAGCTGTTTTACTCAGAGCAGACGGGATGTGAAATGTTTCCTCTAAGAGGCACTGCCTTTAATTCGACGCCTCTCGCTGCATGCTGTGGTCATGATGCTGACAAGGCCCTTTGTAGGCATTGTCAGAAAGAGCTGGCAGCCGCACACTGCCCATCCCCGCTCACGCAGAGGCACGCTAACAGGAGTCTCGCTGCGTCTCCTCCAAGCGGGGGAAATTGAAATGCCCATCACAAATGTCGGAGATGACAAGGGCGGGATATTTCTGCTGTTCTTGATTTGTATTTGTTGCTTTTTTTTTGCTTTTTTTCTTTTTTTTTTTCAGAAGCACATTTGTCAACAGTTTTCTGCCTTCTCTTCCAGGGCTGAGCGTGGGGAATATGTTCTACGTGTTTTCTGACGAGGGCATCACTGTTCTGCAGCCGAGTGAATGTGAGATACGGCGACACATGAAGCGGACGGAGAGGATCGTTGCTACCTATGTAAGTGTGTATTAGGACTGGAATCTGAAAAATACCAGTATTCCATACCATGAGAAGAAAATGTAAAGCGCAGAATGACTGTAGTAAACATTAAATATCCCAACTTTTAGAACATTAGGGGCCGTTGACATGACAAGGCTTTCTTTTGGTATACTTTCATCGCATTTTGGCCATTAATCACACGACAGCAGCATTTTTGGGGCCTGAAAATGCAAACTTTGATGGGGGCTTCACTGTCATCGCATTAACTGGCACTATGCTATGTTCCTGTGAAAACTGTCAACGCCACAGCACCACTATGCGCATACGTGTATTGCATTCTCAACTTAGTTGTCATTAGTTTGAGCTGCTGACTCTACTGAGTAAATTAACGCTCCTCCAGCAAAGTGTAGATTTGCTGCACCATTATTATGAAGCGATGGCGCGTGGTGCTAAATTGCAAGTGCTACTGCAAACCTGCTGGCATGCATACTATGGCGTTTTCTGTCAATTTAGTGGATACGTGTGCGTCAGGATTATTTTTTTACGATATTGTCCTAAAATGCATCCGAACACAAAAGAAAAAACGATTCATGGGCGGCAACAGCTCACTCGGTAGGGACTTGGCTTGGGGACTTGAAGGTCGCAGGTCCCACTCGGACCAAAAAAGTATGATGTGGACTGGCAGTTGGAGAATGCTGGTTCACATCCTGGGCATTACTGCTCGTTGGGCGCCAGAGCATATGTGGCAGCCCCTTCACTCATGTGTGCGCCTGTGTGTAATGTGAGTGGAGAAAAGAATTTCCCAATTTGGGATTATGAATAGTATATAAAAAAAAACAATTTTATAGCAAAACTGCTGCCATGTTAACAGGGCCTTTAAAATAATGTGCAGAGTTGACACGGTTTGAAAAATTCAGGATCGATATGTATTGAAAAGAATCAATATTTTTGACAACATTGGTGCTTAGTAGTCATTTTTTGTCATCAAGATTAAACGATGCAATATATGAAATAACATGTAAGTGCATTAAAAAAAATGCCGATGTCAGGTAATGAATCGTTTTCTCCCTGATTCGTTAAATAGATTTCAGGACGTTGGTGTCTGCAAGTGCTGAGCAGATGTCTTTAAAATCGAATCATGTGCAGGGCGGAAAGATGTCGCTTAGCGTGTTTTGTACGTTAGAAAAGGACTGCACTCATACAATTATGACACATCAGGTGAACAGCTGAGAGCATCTTACTCGCTGTCAGTAATGGGGCTTAATTTGGTCGTTGCGCCACAGGATCGCTGCAAGGTACCAACAGTTGTGTTCTTAAACAGCACACTGTACATCAGAGCCATATCTATCTGTTTGTTTCTATACAAGTGTTATTCACTGTGGGGTAGCTTGAAAAACGAAGGCCATCTTTCCTTTTCTCCTTGTTCCTGTTGTCAGACTGGTCACCTCACCTCACTAAATGTAATGGGATTACTTGTGTCCATTAGTCAATGGCTCGCACCACTCGACTATAGAGTCTATAGTGCAGACCCCAAGGCCTCTAATCCACTGGAGAACATCCCTCTCCCAGAGCAATGGGCTTTAGATGCTAGAAGTTGCTTGTTCCTCTGAGGGATTTGGGTTTTACAGGAGCCTGTAATTGTATTAGAGATCAATACAAACTCAATAAGCCATGTGTTAGGCAGTTCCTGCTGCAAACAGCAGTTTCTCCACTTTGGCGAGGTGGAGACGAGGTGGAAACTCTCGAAACACAGCCTTTGTGTGTGTGTGTGTGTGTGTGTGTGTGTGTGTGTGTGTGTGTGCGCGTCTGCGTGTGTGTGCGTCTGCGTGTGTGTATTAGTGCTAACATACAAACATAGCGTGTGTGTGTGTGTAGGTGTGTGTGTGTGTGTAAATATACTTGTCAGCAAAAACAGCAGGCTGCAGAGTTGTGAAAGTGGTATGTTACTGGAGTCAGTTCTGGTATTCTGTATGAATTTGCTGTTTTCAAATCGCATTTCTAACATAAGAGTGAAAACACTGTTTTGTAAGGGAGAAACTCATGATGACTATTATTAGTAGCTCTAATAATAAATGAGATATTGGAACGAAGCACGCAGGCGTAGAGGCATCAGTACGCACCTTCGTTGGGGCTGAGCTGTGTGCTTGAAATCTAATTCAGTCCGTTTCAATCAATTCTTTATACCTTTCTGTTTTGTCATTTTTATTCCCCCGTTTAATCTTTTAATTCCTCTTATTCTATTTGAGCTCACGTCTATTGATTAAACTTTGCTCTTTTTTAAATCCCTCATATGTGTCTTGTGCCTCTAATGTCTTCTGTGCATCCCTCTCAATTGCCTTGTTGTTGGAAGGAGCTATACAAAAAAAAAACTTTATAAATATATCACAGTAAGTGCAGTTTTTAAAAAGGCAAGTCAACTGACAGAAAATTAACAATTGCTCTTTGTCTTTTTTAAAGCCGCCATAAGCGTCGTCGTCACTTTAGCTAACTCCCTGTCCATTCTGCAGTTAGCGATCCCCTCTCTGCTCTCCACATCACCGCTCTTACACGACTCCTTTCTTTTTTTTTGAGGCGACTGTCTTTGCCTCCTTCCTTTCCTCAAGCATTTTTCTTCGCTTGGCCTGTTTCGGTCTTGTAATCTGTCACCGGGAGCGCTTGAGTTGGTCGCTTTCCCCTGGAGGATCCGGCTCCCTGCCCGTTCCCCCGAGCTGACAGGACCGCCTCGTTCATGGAGTTCTCCGTCCTGATTGGGTAACGGAGGCAGGGATACCAGAAAACGTATTTTCTCTTCTACAGCATGAATGAGGGGAGGAGAGACAAGGCTTACTCACCATAACAGTGATCACTGTTTGATATATATAGAGCTGCTTATTTTAAAGAGAACTTAACACTTAGAGCAGCTTTGAGTAAAAAAAAGTAGACGCTGTCATGTGTCACTCTGCCATTTTTCACTGTTTTCTGATATTTAACTCATCATCGTTATCTGACAAAACAATGAAAAGATTAAATCAAGTCTGAAAAGAAACGACAGTTGCAGCTCTAACCTCAAAATGGCGAAAAAAAATGCTAAATTATGAAGTAGCTGTTCCATGCAATGATCTGTGTTCCGCTAGTTATTAATACATCAAACGGGGCGTCAAGATGGTCTCGGGGCTGAGACAAGGGCCGTGTAAACCGCAACCCCCGTCGATTCAAAAATCGCTCGGGACCCTTATTGCACGCCATCACTCCCTCACTCTCGCTCCCCACATTTCCTGTATGTATGCCTCTCAACTTTTGTACGGAGTTAAACGGAAATGCAGCGATAAAGGAAATGATTAAAGCGGACACAATCCTTTACACATGTTTAACAAAGATCATGTAAACTGATACCATGTGGTGATCACGCCGACGCCAAAGAAAGTAAATAACTCAAAATGTGGAATTATCGCCCAACCGTAGGTGAGAGAGGATTTATAAAACTCACCATCCTGCTGATCTTTGATACATCAGGTATTCCTGCCATCCTCTTCCTCCTCCTCCTCCTCCTCCTCCCATCATCCTCTTTGTTCTCTGTTGGTTTCTTCGCAGGAGGAGATGTGCCCTAAAGGTGAGGGGGTGTCACCTCAGCACTGCGTGTGGTCCTCGGCAGTCAACATCAGGGATAAGTACATCTACGTGACGCAGCCCCTCCTGAGCCGACTGCTGGTTGTCGATATTCAAGCGCAGAAGGTGGTGCAGGTGGGTGGAGCAGGTATCAGGCCTGTCGCAACACACACAAGCGAAGTCTCAGAAACATCCCGGGAATTATTCATCTACGAGGAAGTGACTGACGTTATAAGGCCTCCGTGGAAAACTTTGCATGTTGGCGAAGTTGAGTGTCGAAAGAAAAGTAAACTTCAAAAAAAAAAAAAGAATCTGAGATTAAGTTTCTCTGGATAAAGTGCAGAATTACCAGTGTTTGCTAAACAATCTTTTTAGAGCTGTCCCAATCTGTTCCTTCAGATCAGTATCAGGGCAAATCCAGGCAGATTATCGTGGATCCAGATCGGTTAAAATAAAGCCAGCTAAATCCGATCTGTGCTTTACTGTGCTGTGGTTTGTTTCAAGATTCAAAGTGTTTATTGTCATATGCGGAGTAAGGAAACAAGTTTTTTTTTTTTCTTTTTTCTGTACAATGGAATTCTTCCATTGCCATCCACAGAATGGCAACAATGTGAAAAGAAATGTACACAACAACGATATAAAAAGTAAAGCAATTTTAAAAGGCACGTGTGATGAATAAAGAAAAAAGCAGCAACAATAATGATAATAAAACAGTGCAAATCTGAGGCGTTCAATTACGCATGTGCAAAATGTGAGCAGCAGGGACACTTCTGATGTAGACTACTCGATGTCAGCCTGCCGTCACTGCGGCGCTGCAACGTTTTTGCAACGTTTGAGCTCCACGGCGCAAGTGTTCTGCTGCACATGCGAGGTGAAAATAAGAGCGTGTGGGTGTGAAAACAAATCAAACAGAGTCAAACTGTGATGCCAATCATCATTAGAAAATATCAATTTGGGTGTAGCGGTGTCTCATTTTAGCTGCTTTTCTTCGGGTGAAAATGCTAAACACGGCCAGAGGCAGGTCATATCAGCTGCCAGTGATCCACGCTAAATATCCATCCCACAAACTTGATAACAGATCAACTTTGGAGTTGCCTGATTGATTTCATCCACGCGGACTGCGTCTTCACTTGTCAAAGATCATTTGTGAGGGAAGAACCGCCACTCTGTAACACCACTGCACAACCCTCAGTTTAGTCTGTAGCTCCAACAAATCCGACGAAGCGGTGCGTTTCTCTCTGGCTGAGCCCTTCAGGATTGGACAGGTTGAACTGAAAACAGTGTTCGGATCGAGCAGTTTGAGAAAAATAAGTTTATGTAGTCGACAGCTGTTATTTCAGTGTGTTTCAGATACAAATTGGATCAACATGTAAGTTAATAACTGAGATTACAGGTTACAGGTTACAACAATCTGCTACTAACAACTGCCGCATACAACCTCAGTGTGTTGGAAGCAGGTCCTGGATGCTGCTATGCTATAGAGTTGAGGCTGGTGTAAATCGCTCTGTTCTGCTCTTTATTGGATTTTGGGAAGTTTCCTTTTTGCTACCCCGGCCACACTCTTTATCCAAGATAGCATACTGTTCACACATTTGTCAGTCCTCAGTCTTAAAGGCTTTTTTTCTGGTGAAGGTGAAACACATTGTTTTAGAATACAAACAGCGAAGCGTGAATCTAACTTCTGCGTTACTGCGGCACGTTTTGTTTTTTCTACAGGCTCGACAACGGTCTGATGTTACACTGTCATCCTGTAATACCGAGGCCGACAAGCTCTACACTGCAATATAAGAGCATGCAACGTCCTTGATTCTTATGTCTTCAGCTGTTTAGGATGGAACATGAAGCTATAGCATGACATGATAACATGAGCGCAGTCAGAGATTACATCGCTGAGTGAACGTTGCTGGTAAAAATCTGCGACTGACAGTTGTCATTTCACGGTCGCCAGATAGAAATGGAAAGCTTGACAGGCACAGCCAGGAGGCTTGGTGAAAAGGCTTTTATCCGTCGCAGTTCCACTCACTGATGATAAAATAGATATCTTTTAAACTTCAAATTTAAACCGCACGTATCAATGCAGCCGACGTTCGGCTAACACACGTCAAACGGCACGACTGACGCGAGGAGCATTCGATTTGACCTGCCGCGCTATCGAACTGCCACCGATGTAGGAAGATCACATGCAAGGTAAAATAAATCAAATGCACCTCAAGCGCTTGAAACAATATGGTGCCCAGGTGGGTGCTGGCTGCCTCGCCATTCGTCTTGCCTGTAATGGCTGTTTAGAGACCGAATCCCTCGGGGGTCCTTCCCAGGGTCAACATCATTTATACCGAGGTACAGGCTGAGAGGAAATGGGCCCGACTCAAGGAGGAGGGAGAGGAGAAGGGAGATAAGTGAAAGTCTGAGTAGAGAGAATGAGAGAAAAAAACTGAGGAGAAAGCAACCTGAAACCTGACCGTGTTATTAGTTATAAGTAACAGGAAACTAAAGGTTAGGTATTTATACACACTGGTGTGTGAAATTATTTTCCACTCCATTTATCACTTATTTGGCTCTGAACATGTTTTTGTTCTGAGAAAAGTATTAATTGTTCTCATGTGCAGTAGAAATAATGAATTGTCAAAAGAAAAGAAGAGAATGTGGATTATTGTCTTGGGGGGAGAACCCGAGGTGTCTCCCAGCACAACAATTAAAGTGAATGCCGTGACCTTTGGCGTCCAATGCATCTTCCTCTTTTTCCCCTTTCTCCACCCTTCCCTTGATCACACCACTCCTCTCTCACCTCTCCCCTTCTCTCTTTCTTCGAGACCTTTCCTGCCCTCTGGGTGCAGCAGGTTAATGCATCCCCCCCTTTTTACTCTTACCTCAAAGCTCTGTTTTTTTTTTCCACACAAAGCACGTCTGTAGTGTCCTCTTTCAACAATGGCCTTTAGAACAAGCGAGGATACGGCAGACAACAATGGATGCGCTTTATCCGCCGACTGAAGGAACGCACTAACAAAACAATAGCTTTAATTGTTTCAACGGTAAAGTCAGAATGCTGCATTTGTTATCCTCACAGAGGTGACAAGGTCTGAACTGAACATTATCGTATTTTAAGACGGCAGGCAAAGATTTAGATAACAAATATAAATTAAAGCAGAAAGATTTTGATGAAATGCACCCAACTTCTTGTCTTTGGGCACAAACTTGGAAGAAGAATAAAGTGTGATCCACTTTTGGTCTCTGTTGGCAATGCTTCCATCATGTAATAATTTTAGAGTACGTCATACAGTAACAAATGTCTCCTAAAAAGCAGCTCCATCTCAAGAAAAGCAGAAATTAACAAAGGTTAAATCAGAAACGTAGATCCTAGAGAAGCACATATTGCTATCTTGTGCACCTTCTTTTTTTTTCTTTTTTTCAACACAAAGGGCTGTAACCTTCACACTGATGTGTCAGACCTGAGCCAGCGAACCTCCCAGGGGGCATGAAAAAAAAGAAAAAAAAGAAACGGCACATCCGCTAATTAAAAAGGAAGCCAGATGGCGAAGACCTCT
>OMLP01030990.1:0-18800 GCA_900302685.1 Spondyliosoma cantharus
TAATAATAATAATAATAATAATAAAATAATTGTAAGATCAGTTTTTCTTCTTCTGACCTCACTAAGACATAAATTATATATAATTTCATATTTTAGTTTGAAAGAAACACAGCAAGCACATTTGATAAAGGTGCAACAAGAACTGCAATGACAACAAATACAAATAAAATAAATAAATAAATATTTCATGCTCTGTATGTCCTATGCTATGCATAATGTATGGCCATTGTATATGGTAAAATATTCCTGTTGTATGGATCATATCTTTCACAGGTGCAGGAGCGACGTATCTAGTTTTCCTTGAATTGTCACATGTCCCTCTGTGGGAACTCATGTGAGGATACATTGGGATTCAAGAAATTCCTTTGTGTTGACCAGACTTTTAAAGCCGGGGGTCTCCGAGGAGTTAAAAATGACTTTCAGTAGTCTGAAGCGTCATCACGTCATAATTGTGTTTGTAAGCAATTCTCCTTAAACTCACGAGGTATCAAGGTAATTAAACGTTTATAAAAGTTCCAACGTTACATCAACTGGTTAAAATGAGTTGAACCTTATGAATGAAAGATACACATTAAGCTTGTTCATGAGCTGTTAAAAAAAAAGACCCAGACTATCCAGAAATCTCAAACAGAACTTTAAGCTAAGCTTGAATGAAACATCGGTCGTTATCTTTTCAACCCCATGCTGATGGAAAGTCGGGTGAAGCTTCGTAGTCCACAAAACATTTCTAAAGATTCACATCGGAGTTCTCTCCTCAACAACTGAAGTAGATTCATTAAGTCTTAATCACCGCTGTGGAAGATAAGCAACTGTACATCCAGGGTGTCAACAACGTGATTGAAACACATTTGGGATCTCTGAGCTTCTTGAGACTTGGATAAAGTTGAAGCCATTTCACGTTTTGTTTTCGATTGCTGATTTTCATTTTTAAAACAAGTCCCCGTCTGCTTCAGTCGTTTGGGAGAAATGCTGCGACGTCGCGTTTTTCTCTGAAGCTCTGGAAAAGTTTTTGCGGGCTGCAAAACTTCCCCCAACTTTCCATCCGAATAGGGCAGAGCAGAAAATGACTGAATTTTCATTTGTTATTCTTTAAGGTGAACTTCTCTCTTTCAGATATCTTGACAGAGGAGGTGCCTGGTGATGAAACCTACCATGTGTGGATACTTCTCTGGATCTGTGACACTGATGTCTGTGAGCTTAATGTTCAGGTACTGAAACACACACAGCAGAGAAAAGTGACATTAAAAGATTAGAAGTCATAACTGTGCAGCTGGCTAGAAAAATAAAAAAAAATATGAAGGGCTTTGTTTTCAGAAAATAAATAATTTCCAACCTGGTCCACAGAATGAAGCGTCCCACAGATGCTGAAAAAAGACAGATTGGGATGAAAGCTATTACTGACATTTATGGGAAAATTAAATTAAAGTTTAAACTGTTTTTAATACTATTTACAGCTGTGGCACACAACAAGACAGCGTGTTTACAGTTGTTGCATCTGAGCCTCCATCATTCACATCCTCCCGCACCGCTATTATAACTAGCTTAACTTTAACGGAGGCTAAACATAAATGTATTACAAATGTATTCAGCTTAGCCGAACACAACTTACCTCAAGTCGTTCTTGAGCTCCACCACCACATCCTTCCCCACCAGCGACTTGAAAAACGAGTAGAAAAGCTGAAAGACACAACGACACGATAACGCAAACGTTAGCATCATGCTAACACAACAGAGCACGGCACATAGCTAGCTAACTTGAAGCACGTAAAGCGACACGGAGCGCTGCGGGTCATTGAACGTCTCAGCGAATCATCACATGAGACATTTTTGGTGTAAACTGTGTGAAACAAATTCAGACATTCAAGTTTCTTTCTCACCATTATTGCTGCTGCTGTCGTGCGGTAGTGTGTCTGCTGTTGATGACCAGTCACGCTACGTCATATCGACGCGACGGTCCCGCACCAGGGTGCAGTTACAGACCAGCTCCACGAGGGGGAGCCAGAGAGGCGCTCAGTGTTTACGAGCCGGACAACACGTGGAGTCCCTGAGATTTACTGAGGCCCAGTGAACAGTTCAGTGACCTGAGTGGCCAGAAAGCTTTATAGGTGTCATCACTGTGAGGCAGAAGCTGCAGGAGAGTGTGTCATGGCTCTCTATGTGTTCATCTGTTGGTCTACTGTCAATAATAATCAGACCTGCTGGATCAAAAAACTACAGAGGCCCCAAAGTCTTTTGTAAACTTCAGGATTCACTAAACCTGTAAAAAGTTCCCAGAATCGTACTTGAGTAAAAGTTATGGTGTTGAAATATTACTCTGAATAGTGCTTGAGTAAAAGTCTTATAGCATCTGATATTAACAGTGTTTTAAAAAGTACCTACAATCGGTAAAAGTATTGAAGTTTAAAAAGTAATAGATTACAAAATAAAAGTAAATTACACATATATGCATATGTACAGTACTGTTCATTACTGGTCAGAAGATTATCGATAAGGCCGATTTTTGGATGACATGCTCAGTATTTTTGTGATTATTCAAATTTTAAATCATTTTGCTGATTAAATAAATGAACCACGTGCAATCTGCAAAGTAACTAGAAACTTAAGTGATCAATTAAATGTAATGAAGTAAAGTGCGATGTTTGCTTTTTAAAAATGTAGTGGAGTGGAATATGAAATTACTCAAGTAATAATTTAACTCTATACGTACCTCAATATTTGTTACATTACATCACTGGATATGAAACATACTGTAATATCAAAAGTACAAGTAAAAGCATGTCATATACATGTGGGTCGACTAATTCAGTCTGTCAGATCAGATATTCAGCATTTTTCTGATTTCTGGAATCAGTATTTTGTAAACCTGATTTCCGATCAAATAAATTGATCTAAAAATGTGCTACTTTGGCCCTGACGCGGCATTCAATCTGTAAAGTAACTAGTTGTTACAGTTATCAACTGCAGTGGAGTAAAGGTACAATATTTCCCCCCAAAATGTAGTGGAGGAAAAATATAAAGTTGCAGAGAGTTGCAATACTCAAGTAACAAAATACAACCTCAGGACTTTTCCTATAATACTGGAATGTAACTAAAATGTATTTAGTTACATTCCATCCCTGCTGCTTCGTAAACTTTTTGGCTTGTGCAGCTTACAATGAGGTAATAACCTTCTCGCAACCCATCATCCTCAATGGTTCCACGTGTTTAGGACCAAGAAAAGCAACCAAGCTATTTTCATAGTTCTACTTTAATATGTAAAATTATCCAGTAAAATTTTGAGGGATACAAATTTTGTTTCGCAAATGCAAATGTGAATGTAAATGTCTTCTTTTGGCTCATGATCCCAGATGTTTACCCTTTTTAGAGTCCGCTCAGTGTCACTCACATCTGATGTTACAAAATAACTTGGAGTGCAATGTCCTCTGATTTAAATATCTCATGTCTGCAGTCTCACTCTGCATGCAGTTATTTAAGGCAACAGCAGGGGGCGTTAAATGACTTGAGTATTGCAGCACTCATGCAGACTTAATACAGGTATTTATTCAAAGTTTCACAGGATTTGTAACATGAAGCTGTGAGAAAAAAATCCGAGCTGAGCTGATATTTGAATTTAAAACAGCATTTACTATACGTCTTCAAGGCAAACATGTCAATGTCTGTATAAGATAATACTGTGCGGTAAACATTCGATAGCTACTGGCTATAGTGTAAAACTCTACATGAAATGTGACAGAGTTATTTATAAGCAGAGTTTAATTCACGTCTTAATGCGAGCGTAGCAGAAATGAATCTGGAGATGTGTCTCTAAGGTTTTAATACTCTGGAAGAAGAAGTTTTGACATTTTTGGGGACGATGATTTTTTTTTTTTGCTTTCTTCCTGAGAATTTGATTAATTATGGAGCTACAGCCAGGAAACGGTTAGCCTAGCTTAGCATTTCGACTATAAACAGAAGCAGCTAGCTCACATGCTAACTCATAAGCTTTAGAGGTGCTTATTGCCTGGTTTTCCTTCCCTTTAGACAGAGCCAGGCAGGCTGTTTACCTTTTTTTCCCCCCAGTCTTAATGCTAAGCTAAGGTAGCTGGCTGTAGCATCATATCTAGCATACATGAGAATGGCATCAGTCTCCTGGACACACACATTCCCTAAAATCCTTAACTATTTAATTTATTATAGATGAATAGTCACTCTTATGTGATACATTTGTCAGGACAGTGACTGACTGAAGCCTTTTCTCTGTGTGTTTTATGTCTCCAAAAACAATGCAATGCTGCAGGAAGCTGTACAGTCCGTGTTGACCATCGCTGCAGCCTGGCCTCACTTCACAGAACGGCCCATCTTGAGAACATCAGGAGGCGCTAAAGAAACACAAAGAGTTTTTATTATCATATATATTATAATCTGCAGTGGAATTTGATTCTTACACTGAGTTTTTCCTCACTGTCTCTGGTGGGGCAGAGGCTGGCCAGGTCTTGCAGGCAGTCTCTGTTTGATGGGGAGTTCGGAGCTGTCTCTGTAGTCTCTGGGTTTGGTGATCTGGGGCTCAACCCGGTACTTGGAAGGTAAAGGAGGTCGGGGCATGTTCGACCCTCCCCCTTCCGAGTGCGAGGGCACCACTGGTTTCTTCTGCACTGACGGATGCGAGGTGATAGGCGCTGGAGGCTGAGGTTTGGTCTCAGAGTAGGTGAAGGAGCGGTTGCGTGGGGTGGGAACCGGGGGGCGCTCGGGTTCTGCTTCTGCTGCTTTGAAGGCCGAAACGTTCTGATCTACAGGTGTGAGGTGGTCTCTCGGCTGATGGTCTTGGTCCTTCCCCCGGCTGTGTCCTTTTCCCATTGAACCGTATAACGGATTGTCAAACATCTCTGACACCTTTTCACCGTCGCCACTGGGAAACAAGGGATCAGTCACTAAAGTTTCTGTTTTTTCACTTTCTACTGAATCCTGAGATTGAACAAGAACACACAGAAACAGGCACTTACGTAGGATTCACAGCTTTTACCGTTGGACTGCGTGTGCCCACATCATAGCCACCCTTCTTGGAGTCTTTACTCCCTTGTGGAATACTCTTTGGTGGCATGCTGTAACTCCAACCTTTATCTATCACCTCCCTTTGGAATGACATCCCCATGTAGTTGGGGTTAGAAATATCGTGTGCTTGGGTGACGGAACACCTGCCAAACAGAAGACAGAAAAATATCACAGCCAGACGATATAGACATCACAGCCAGACGTTGTGTTTGAGACATTTTGAAGATTTAAAAAAATAGCTTACTTGTTGAAGTCATTGCCTCTCCCTCTTGAGGTGACGGTGTCATCCCTTTCCACTTTGATGAAATCTGAAAGCAGAGGAAAAATGTACCGATAGTACAAGAATTAAAACAGAGAGCCTTTAAAGGTGCCATGTGTAAAGATTGGCCACCTGCTGACGGTCACTGCAAACAATGAGGTGGCAGCATATCAACAGAGTAACGACCAAGTGCTGCTCACTATACTCTTTGCCGTAGCTAGCTGCCCTTAGCTAGTTAGCTCAGTTAGTCGTGCGGTTTGTGTCCCTGTTAGCCGACTACAATCTGCCTGTTGGTTAATGTTTATGGGCAAACAAAAGCAGCAGCCTCCCAGCAAACAAGGCCAGACACTGGACTGGGACTGGCCTATTCAACGACAGTATGGAGGCGATTTACAACACCTCTGTTTAGGGCGGCAGGGAGTCGGCTGTTGAGGATTTTTTTTTGGACCAAACCAAAGATGATTGCAGAAAGAGAAACCAAGACTGTTTTATTTTGTGTCTGTCAAGTTCGAATATAGTGTTTTTACCGGGCAATTGCGCTGGTTTTAATACAGTAAAACAGAGAAACTTGAATTTTAAAGGTTTGCAACTGTATTGTTCTGATTAATATGGAAAAGAGGTGTAAAAGTTATTTCCTTTCTGAGAGAGTTTATTTTGTTTAGCAGACTAAAAAAAGAGGGTTTGTAAAATGTAGAGAATTCCCTGTTCGCATACGTCTCGCAGGTGAAACTACGGGGGCTATCAGACTCGTTAGCTTAGCTGGTTAGCATGCTAACTTCAGTCGACATCTCTGCACCATAGACGTGTTTGACATAATGTCACTGTTGTTTCTTTGCCATTTTGTTGATAATGCTCGCTCATTTTTCAAATTAAGATTCTGGCCATATCTTACACATTGCACCTGTAATAAGTAAGTCCTGCACTGAATTTCCTGACTCACCGTATAACTTCTCAGTGGGTTTGACCTCAGAGGTTTGCAACTGGATGCCACCTGTCAGCGTGCCTGTCTTCTCTCCGTGGTGAGTCAGCGTGATCTGAAACTCTGTGTAGCAGATCTGGGCGGCTCGCAGGGCAACACAACCCTCTCCTTTAGGAAGAAGACAGCAAAAAACTGTAAGTCCTGCTCAGGGCATACATCTGCATTATGAACTGCAAGTTGTACGTTAGTTCAATACCGTAGGACTCGTCAGCGTCTGTCGACTTCACACAGATGAGGATGTGCTGGTCCAAAAGGTACTCAGGGTCAGAAATGATCGGGGTGAGCTTGAACAGATAGAAAAGACAACAAATGAGGACTGCTTGCAAACACGCCATGTTCCACAATACAGTTCCTGCTTCTTTTTAAATTTTACCTCAACTTGGTTTCCAAACCAAACTTTTATCGACCCGTCTGAGTGCTCACTGTTCTCTCCCTCTGAAGTCTTGACTCTTCCTGTAGACATGGAGAAGAATATTTTGATCATCTCAGCCCATTTTAAAACAGATTACAATAGAATCCAAGTGTGATACGTTTGACCATGCAGACGGAAAAACATACTCTCCAAGCAGCTGGAGTGGTATTCGATGAAGAACTTGGTCTTGGATTTTGTCGACAAGGTGGCCACACAGTTCATGATCTGTATCCCACCTTGCGGCGCGCTGTTTAGATCTGAAACAAAGACATTACATCTTATCATTACAACTAGAATTTCGGAGCCGATTACACTAAGTCATCTCCAGAGAGACGTAGATGGTCGTACCTTGCTTGGAGACGAACTGTGAGGCTACTCCAACTTCAAATGAGGCAAATACCGGCGAGTGGTCACTTGTCATGATGTCATTAGTGCACCCTGCCAGGAGGGAAGTTTAGCTGAATTACTGTCTTATAAAATATCATTAAAGGAGCAATCCAGCAATTTTGCATTACATTAAAGTGTGTTTTCACTACTATGTATGTGGAAAAAGTAGTATAAAGTCTTTTTTGTCTCCAGAGGATGCTGCACGTAATCTGATAGACTGCCTCCAGTGATGTCACTCCATGGCTAAAGTGCATTATGGGTAATATAGGCACCAGTGTTTGGGAAGCAGTATTGCACTCATACAACTGTTGCACTCATTATGGACAGTTTGAAAACAAAGGATAAAGATCGATTCAGCACCTTTTTTTATTCCACACATTCTTCTAACTTTTCAAAATCTGCCTACTACATAACCCACAATGTCACTTAGACAGCAAGACAGAGAAAAAAGCTATGAAATGCAGTCAGTACTAATTTCGGAGAGAATTTTAATTTCCTTGAAAGATAATGGAAAACTCAATTCCATTATCGGCCCGGCTGATTTACGAGTGAAGCTCTAGTATTTGCACGTTTAGCAGGTCTCTAGTTTCTGTTTGATTCACGCCACATTAAGAAATCTGCATGTCGAAGGGGAATTACTCACCATATGCTTGGCAGACAACATGAACCAGAGGGTAAGACTTCCTCAGGACACGATCGCACCATGAAGGCAAATTGTATTTTGTCTGTAGAGGTAAATTCATCACACACACGTAAGTAAAACGCAAGGATTTGTAGATACAGCATAGTGTTTGAGCCAGACTTTTCCAGCCCGATACCTGAAAGCAAATAACATTTTCTGTGTCAAATGACATTTGTGTTGAATGCTGTCGTCGCTTTGTTTTTATTGCCACGGTGACTGAAAGGAGCCGTACAGGTAAAAGACATCTGACCGATACATGAGCTTACCCCCGTGGCTTTGGCCTTCGTGTAGGCATACTTCTCTCGCGTGTCTCTTTCGAAGCGATATGTGGGTGCAAACGTGATTTCCTCTTCATCTACAGTAAAAAAAATAAAGTTCAAGAATTACATGCTGACAGTAAATTAACGCATCGACACAGAAAATCACACACAGCATAAGATGAGTTTTCACACTTTGCTGCATGTCTGCACGCGTGGATGATTATTCTCCATGCGCTCACCGAAATGCAAGAAGACCTTCCCATCATTCTTCTCCATGCTCAGCTGGTCTTTGTTGAGGAGTTCCTGGTACTGCTGCTGTTTGATCTTAGTCACGATATACTCGGCTTCCTGTGAAGGGAAACAGTGCAGAGGAGTGACTTTTCCTGCGACACCTGACAATCAGCGTGCAGCTCTTTACCGCTGACAAGACAAATCTTGTTCATAAAAAGGTCACGTGCTTATGACTATGCACATAATTATTGTGAAGAATGATAACAACAGAAACACAGTCACAGTGTTACATCAGTAAGTTATTTGGTGCGAGACATACAGAATGTCACATCGTATCATGTGTTTTCAGCCGAATGATACAACACATAACTTACTGTAGACGGGAATTCAACGCGGTAGTTCAAATCACCGAGCCAGAAGAGGTGAGTGAAGCGGTGTGTGATGTCAAATGGATTGAGCTTCTTATCTCCGAGGTTCAGAAATCGCAGGATGTTGATGTAGTTTTGATTGCGTCTGCAAATACAGCAACATTTATTGCAAAAGCATCCAATGAGATCGGAAATTACACAACATTTCTTTTTTATATATTTATGTTTTTATTTTAACACGTCATCCTTGTATTTTATATATAAGCACGTAGGTATGGTTTCAGAATTGGGGTTTGTTGATGAAGAGGTTCAACAACAACAACAAAAAATACATAATTAAGTAAAAAACTAAATAAAAAAATGTCATTATAATAGATAATAATTTTCATGATGATAGAAATGGTGGAACATAAGTGTGTCTGAGTGCATGTGTGTCCACTAACACTGCTCATACTGCCTTATCTTTGACTGATCTTTGGCTATGTTTGGAAGAATAAATGTAACACTAAGCACTAACCTTTCAGTTGGCTATCTGAAGCTAACTTTAGTCATAAAACTACACTAGCCAGTGTATGCTAAGCTAAACATCCACATGCTGCTGTAGCTTGACTGTAAGCTGTAGCTGTAGCATTTAACCGCACAAATCGAGCCAATGGTAACAAATTTAGCTAGTTTTTGTTACTGGGAAGTTCTTAAATGCCACGTTTCTACTATTGTAACATTATCGACATCTTTATATGAATGTTTCTTGTTTTCATCAAGGACAAGAGACACGCATTACAATTACAGTGAAGCCGTCATTGGCAGTTTAAGTCTTCATTCAGTTCATCAAACAGGAACTGAAAAAAAAAAAAAAAAAAATAGAGACAAAAATGTAATTTTGAGAAGTGAATCCCCTGCTGAAACTACACCTTTGGTTATATCCACATGCAAGTTTACTAATACATTTAAATGTGTCTTTGTTTAAGAGTAACATGTTGCTCACCTGATCTTCTTCTCACTTCCGGAGGTCAGGTGACTGTTGACAAAGCCAAACGATGTACCGTTGAACATGAAGGAAACTCCCACTGCTCCCTTGTTTCCTACAATTAAACATCACAGTGAGCACTGATGAGTAATTTGTCCAATGCACTCTTATGACAGGTCATTAAATGGCTTGTGGAGAAGTGGAACTGCTTACCCAGAGTGTTTGCGATCCCCGTCTTCACGCTGTCTGAAAAGATGTGTGAGATCCTGTTTTCGTGCTCAGGCTTGACGAGGACGATGATCCGAATGCTCCACAGAGTGTGAATCGCCACCTGGATGTCAGAAGATGTTATGATGCGTTTCTGCTCCGCACCAGCATTCAGTTTTTGACTTCATAGCTTCGTCAGAGTCACTCACTTGTTTAAAGCTGATGTTTGTGATGTTCCTCAGGACGCCTTTCACCGTGTCAGCCCACTCCTTCTCCCCCAAAGGATCCTCCTGAGTCCCGATGACGTAAAAGTCGTGCGGGATGTGATCCGCGGTGTCGTCTTGTGTCCTCCCCTGGCCCTTGCACTGAAACCACGAGCTGATGTTGTGGGGAGGACCGGCGTTTCCTGCAGGTGTATCAAGAATATTTGACTGCGTTGTTAGATTATCTATCCGGAAATTAAAATTAATTCAAAGCGTGTCAGACGTCAACGTTGTTACCCATGTTCCAGGTGCCCACAAACACTGTGATCATGTCCGGTTCAGGCTTCTCACTGTGTTTGTTCTTCATTTGCTGAAGTAGTTGGCAGAACCCCTCCCTTTTCTGGCGAGACAGTAGAAAAGAGTTCTCACAACGAAGGCATTTAAACCGTTATATCTCATGAATTACGTGTGAAAACATATTTTCTCACGCCTCTAACTAATCTCAATGGTTGGAAAAAAAGGTGATGACACATAATCCCCAATCAGAATTTAGAAACATTTGAATCAAAAGCAGTGCCAGGTTTGATGCTAATGAAATTCATGCTAATAGATTTCTCCATCGAATGGAATCTTTATGGCAGTGTTTCCTTATCTGAAACGATTGTTTAAGGCTAGAAAGTGTCATATGGTTGATGACTGTTGTATGAATTGTCCCTTGAGGCAATGATTTGTATTAGTAAGCTACCTAAATATAATTGACTTGATGAAATGTTGCTTCAGGGGCCTTAGGATGAGTCAGGAGCAGGCTAATTTACCTTTGCGTCATCAAACGCAAACTCTTTTTTCAAAATCTTCTCTTTCTCCGTCTCCAGCACGATGACAACTTTGACATTTTGCTTTATCTGGGCTTTCACCAACTGCAGGACTGGAAAAGAATCACATCACTCTGTTTAAAAATGAGCAGCGTCGATGGTTTACAGCAAATGTTAAACAAGACTACAACAAGGAGCTACAGCCGTGCTAACGTAGAATGCTAACGTGCAAGTACAATGTTTAACATGTTTGCAATCAGAAATACAGAAAATACAGAGAGTAAGACCAGATGACCTGATGATCATGCCAGAAAAGATACTGGGAATCACCAAAGTACAAATCCAGAGGGAGACATGAATGCCTGTACCAAATTTTAAGGACCTATTAACCTCACACGCTTGTCCTTGAGTTGTGGGTTAAAGCCCCAGCTGGGTTTCACAACCAACACTTTCTTCCTGTGAGGCACCGGTGTTAACCACTGGGCCGTCGTGCTGTGTAATCAATCCTCTGGGGATCATGACTGAATGAGACCAAATTAGCCTGAGCGTCACCACCGCCACATCGCTAGCGTGGCTGAAAAATGCAAAAGAATGGAGAAACAGATTGATGCAATTTCTTACTTTTGTTGTGCACAAAGTATTTGTCTTCAGCCCCGTCCTTCGACTTCTTAAAGTAGAGCTTCCCACTTTCAACATCCACTTTCAGAAACATCTTCGTGGATATCCCCAGAGATTCTTGCTTGACCTGCAGTTGAAAGAGGAAACTGATTAAATGAAACCTCAAACCTCCAGACGTTGTCTTGTCATCACATTCGCATGCATTGTAATACAGTAACCAATTTAAAGAAGCACCTCAAACGTAACAGGCGGTATGAGTGATTTCCTGTGACCGCCTTCGAAGCCAACAGACTCAAACAAAGAACTTTTGGCCTGAAAAAAAAAAGAGAAGTGCAATTGCCGTCTGTATCTGACATCACATCGTTGGTATGTCAAAAGAAAGGATTATTCACGGTCAGTCAGTAAAACTAATTTACCTTATCTTCTAATGAGTAGAGCAGTTTTGTCAGTTGCTCAAGCCTAAAGGATACGGATTGACCTGAATCGGCAGACACCTGAAAATGAAAGAAAATAATGCACGATGATAAGGACTCAGGATCCTGTTGTCCATTAATGTTGCGAATGATCCAACAATATGCCACCCACTCGTTTTGGGAATTGCCCGATCCCTGGGGAGAGCTGTTGGTCCAGCGTTCTGTGGAAGACCTCCAGAGCCGGCAGGACGCGGGAAATTTCACTGTCTCACAGAAAAAAGTCAGAACATGATTAAATCAGCCCTACACGAAACCTTAAAACAGGTGTAGTGGATGAAATTGAGTATTTCTGGAGCAGTCAAGGTTCTGCTGGGATACTTTGGGTTCCTCAGCCCAGGGAATGTGACAAAAAGCTCAAGGGGTCGACCTGATTGAGCATCTTTGGGATGTGTCAGAAGAGGTTTGATCCACTTCGCAACCCACAGGAGTCAAAGGATCCACCACCAGACACTGAAGGACTCCCCCAGCGGTCCTGTGTCCACTCCTTGATGGGTCAGAGCCAAGTCCACCTCCATGGATAGGACTTCTTCTGGCATGTTGCACAGATACTTGATCAGATTGGGATCTGGAGAATTTGGAGGTCAGTTCCATACTTTGAGCTTTTTGTCACGTTCCTCAGGAGATTCCAGAGCAACGACCATACTGTCATCAGGAACTACTGATGCAATTACGGCGGTGCTCTTGTTCTGCAATGGAGTTTAAATGGGTTGTGCGTGTCGAGTGGCATCCACGTGACGGCCAGGACCCGAGGTATCCCATTAGAACTATGAATTGTAACTAGATAATCAGTGTTAATCACTTCACTTGTCACTGGTATTAATGATGTGGCTGATTGTCGGATACTGTAGTTTTTGCTGCTCTGTTGGCTGGTTAGTGTACCTGTTGAGATTCTTGCAGATTGTCAACGTTAGCTTCTTTAGCCCGGGGAGGTTATGATAACCACTCTGTACTTGTTCAGCGTCCAAGACGATTGAGTTCCTGAAGTATTCCTGTATAGCCATTTGATGCTCCTCAGATACTCTGGAGTATGTGACACAGGAGAACGGTTATCATCGTCTTACTAGTTAGCGAAAACCAAACACATCAGTGTGTCAAATCATGAGCGCAGGAATAATTGCGTCACACCCACAATATACTGCCCGTGTATTATTCAAATTATTGCATGATGAATTATCTGGCTGAGGACAGTTACAACTTGCTGCGCTACGTCAGTGCAAAGTTTACAAATGTGACCGTACGTGGACAAGTCCACATGCTGTAGTCTCATCAGGTAGGTGTCCGATAAAGACTTGCAGGCCGGTTCAGGAGACTTCTGGTCACTGTCTTTCAAATCGTTGGGTGAGAAGTTCCTGGGTGGAAGTTGAGGTGGAAGATCGTTGGATTCTGCAGGACAAGGAGACGTACAGGATGTTTAAGGTTTGAATCTTTGGCAGGGATCCAACATGAAGGCCACTATTCAGTTCAGAAGTAAAGTTGTCCGACCTGACTCCTCGTCTACTTCCTCCTCTCGCTGGACAGGGTACTGCAGATGTGTGATCAGACCCATGTTTGGATTGTAATATGCCTCCACCAGCTCAGGCAGCATAGAGAAGAACCTGATAGGAACTCCTTCAGATGCCTGGAGAGCAGATCACAGGAGCCACATCATTCTTCTCAGATCTCAGCAGAACTGAAATGTCGAACTCAGTTGACACTGATTCTTTTAGTTTTACTTCCCATGTGACCTCAGAGACTTCTTACAGCTCACTTCCAAGTGTTCAGTGTAAAATATAGTTGAACAGCTCGTCTCAGCTCTATTTTGATGAAAGTGTGATGGATTCAAGAACAAGACTAGAGCCATGCCAGCTGCTCTGTTACGCTGTACTTCTGACTGCTGTGCTTTGAGCTAAATGCTAATGTCAGCAGGCTTAAATCCTCAAAACAACAATGTTAACGCGCTCATGATAAGCATGTACAATGTTCCCCACTTTAGAGTGTTAGCATGCTAGCATTTGCTAATTACAGCTCAGGATGTAAATACGATTAGTTTGGACCAAAGTGTTTGCTTGAATGACACAGCCGTCTGCACAGCTACGCTAACCACATTGTTAGAAGAGTCGCTACAAGCTACAAGGTTGCTTGTACGTCTAAATATACGGCATGTTTTTAAATTTGGTTGCAACGAAGCATGTGCATCCTTAAAAATAGCTGTGTTGCAGTTTTCATGCGTGAGGGGAAATAGCAATTTACCTTCACCAATGCTGTAAATACTTAAATCTACAATCAGGACAATTAGTCAGACCGAAATAGTGGAGGCTTGTGTCAAACTGTCGACCCACCTGGACAGAGAGCTTCTTGTCCTCATTTGGCAGGATTCTGTATGTGTATACGCAGTTCTGGTATCTGTGGTTAAGATAAATAAATGCACATGTCACATATGTAAGGTTGAAGAAACATGCAGGCTGCTGTCACTCGGGTTTTTCAGCATACCGTCAGAACAGGTTGGAGGGAATTTTAAAACAGGTTTGCCACTGAAAATTGATATGAGTTGCTGAGGGCAAAGGGTGTTACTTTGTGGCAGCACAGTATGCAAATAAAGGGGAACTAGTCTTGCGTTGCAACGCGTATGTGCAAAAATTATACATGGCACACTGCAAGCAGGGGAAATTTGAACTTATAGTCCTGTTACATTAAATATGCTGAAATTATGACCTTTAGAATTGTTTTTTCTTGAGCCTGATACTGAAAATATTCACTATAACATCCATGCCATGTCAGTTTTTCCTCTATTATGTTGGCATATACAGCTTAGTTTGCATGTTATCAAGGTTTTTTGAACAAGGGACATTAATCATTGTCCGCTTCATGAATCTGCCGCTGCAATAGTTAGAAGCAAGTAACTTGTCTACTTACAAAACACAGAGGGCATACGCTCCCTGTATGGACTCACTGGCCCGGATAAGGAAGCTTCCATCTCTGGCTGCTTTGGAAAGTAGATCCTCAGCTTTGGATCGAGTTATATTGCCATGACACCAAGGTTGGTAACTTGGCATCCTGTTTGTCACCCAAGAATCAAATCAAGAGTTTTGCTCCCCGAACGATATTCCACCAAAACCAGAGTAGATTCAGTTTTTCTTTCTGGCTATTTTCATCTTTTCATGGTGCGTACTTTAAAGTCCTTTCTTTCACTTGTTCATCCCCTTGTTACAAGCTGTGAAAAAGGAGGCTGCAACTACCTCGGCTCAGAACTTCCTCATTTGTTAAGAGAGGAGGGCCCTGGTGCCTCTGCGCTGCCTGTTACATGACAGACCCACAGAGCTGTAAATGGAAATACAGACTTTCGCTTGCTGTGTAGAAATCTTTATCACATCACCTTAATGATTAACCCAAATTCCCTCTTTAGTTTCAGTAAACCTTCTTGATAATGTAAACTGGCTAGAAAAAAGTGAAGCCATTTGTAAAAAAAAATCCCAAAAAAAACAACAACATGAAGAAGTGAAAAAGGGAAGTAGCAACCAAAGGAAGATATGATGATTTTTACTTGTTACAGTGAAACAATTGTACTGATGAATGTGCTTGTGAATAAGCTAAAAAGTAGACGAAGCTCATTTTGATTTCTGGACACATTTGTGATCATCTCTGTCGTTTGATCTGGAACGAAGAGCTCATAACCACCCGGTGGCCTATCTTGGGTCTGACTGCTGTTTCATCGTCTCATATGAAACACGAGCGCTAGGTGTTTTCTAAAACGCAGTGTATACGTTCAGGAAATACAAGTTTAGAATGGCTTGCCGTGTTCATGTGATGGACAGGAAGTCTTGCAAAAATAAGGGGAGGAAAAAAAGCTGCTCACAAACCACAACATGGTCACATGATATGAAAAGAGAAGTGCACAGTGACAAGTCACTGCCACCTCGGAGGTTTCTGCCCTGCACTTGAAATAGGTTTCCCACTTTCACATAGAGCAAAGTCTCAGACAAGACATGATCTCATGCACAGAGGGCGGAAAATCAAACTTTTGCTTTCAAGTGACGAGAATTGAAATGACGCCTTTTATATAACAGCATTTTTTAAAAAGCAGGGTTTTTTTTATTGAAACAGGACACAAGAGCGAAATGTGAGTGAGATGTTAACATATAAGTAAGACAGTGGAACATCCATCACGCTTCTTTTACAGACTGAACATTTCTGTGACTTTTTAAACAGCAATTAAAAGTTTATTATTCATAACTCGAAGTCACGAAGAACACAAACTCACATTTTTACTAATCAGCGTGAATCTTGTCTTTCTGTCTCAAACATCACTTCCTTAGCAGACAAGAGGATTCGAAGTTTGTCACTCAGTAGTGCAATATCATAGAAACAATAAATGCAATAGCTGGGGAGCTGAATAATGATGAATATATGTACAGTGAAGATTTGTCTAGCACAAGCAAAGTAAACACAGTGCTGTTGTCTTCCAGCAATTAGAAAAAAGAAAATACCGTTTTAAGTGCATTTAAAAAAACAGCTAAATGCTAACATTAGCATGCTAACATGTTCACAACAGAAATGCTAACATGCTGATGTTTAACAAGTTGGTTTGAAATAGAACTAGGTAGTGAACGCAAGGTTTGGCGCCAAGAAGTTTCTAGCTTTACTTCCTGGTTATGAGGAAATTCCTCCTGCTGGCCCCGCCCACAAGTCCCCTTACATTGTGAAGACGTCACAGATTTATATTTCGTGTCTCGGCTTGAGGAAAGTTTACAAACATGAAACCTCCATAGATCAAAAAATCATAGTAGAAAGAGTCATAATCAACCTTTTTTGCCGCTTGGTGTGTTTCTCAGACGTCTCTCTGTTTTTTTAATGGTGTCTCTTTTCCTACGAGGAAAATGCTTAACCCACGTTCACTGCCACAGCTCAAGGTGTTGAAATGCTACCATTTGCTAATTAGCACCAAAATCAAAGCAGGTATTGGTTTCTGAGGGGAAACACCAACGCTGCTAGCATAGCTAAAAACACCTTCAGGAAAAAAATGATATTAAAAGCTAACTAATGAGTATTTATCACATTTGGCATAAGATACAAAACAGTAAAAATACATTAAATGTTGACTATGTACATAATTGATTATTTGGTGTTTGACACGCAAATCATTTTCCCACATCAGCTGAAGCTTATAAAATCTGCAGCTTGATTCTAACCGAAGCTCCCACAATTTACTGGATGTTTCTAATCAGATCAAATGTTTAACTGTCACACCACAGATAATAAAGTGTTGTATTTTGGGGTAAATTATTGTAGTCATGCTCACACGACGTCTAACCACATTTTTGACCCACATCACATTTTCTTTTGTAAAGCAAGTTGATGTACCTGTGATGGGGGTCTCCAGAGTCCATCAGCTGGGGATTTTTGTTATAGTTTACTGTTACAACGTTAAATTACAAGACGTCACAGCAGTTAAGGCCACAAGCAAAGGTAATTAGATAAATAACTGGGCTTACTGATACATACAAAAGCACCTTCCAGCCGTGCTCGTGAATCCTGTTCATCATCGTCGCTCATACCCAGCATGATCGGCTGGAAAGTATCCATATTTTGCTTTCACGATGTCATTGTCATGTCAGGAGATTAATTCAAATGAGACCACGTGGGCTACAACCACCTCCTGACTTTGGTCAAATTGGTCAAATTATTTTACCTAACGGCACTTTTTGCAGGATTGATCGAACAAACGTGTAAAAATATCGTACGGATGCGGTAATTATCCAGCATCTGACAAGCTGTTGCTAGAAGAATATTTCTCTCTGCCTCGTGTCTGATGTTCTGAGCATTTTAAGACAAAACATTTTCTGCAGACGAAGCCCGTTGATGTCAACAGATGGCAGGTCGAATGATTCAAAGTCGTCAGGGTTCACTGGTTGACTTCTTTACGCAAACCAGCCATACGTTGACAGTGCTTCCAATTTAAAAGGGGGAACAAACGACATTCACTACACTGCATGTGTAATATGAGTCTCACACATGACGCCCCCTGTCGAGGTCGTGTGAGTTCACAAAGTGCTCTCCAGATCCTGATGTGGTGTTTTGGAGTCCTCACACCCTCCTGCACTCACGGAGGGAAGGAGTATCTGTGAGCAACATGCAGGGTGCCTTAAATTCAACATAAGGGGGGGACTACAGTGGCATCGACCAAATTGCGGAATGAGCTCAAACCTTCAGTCAGGCAAAGGCAATCAGGTGACAGTCCGATCAATTTTTGTGTGTGTTGTTGAATGCGTCCGAATCAATCAGTGCTTCAGATCCAGCTCGTGTTTTTATCCTCCTCAAAACTCAGACTTGGCGCTCACAGAGCTCTCATGTGTCCCCTTTAAATCTCCGCTGGTGGCTCCTGACATCCCGGTGCTATCTCTGCAAAACAATCGCATCAGAGTGCCACGGAACTTCTCCGCCCCGAACAGGTAGATGAGCGGGTCCAGGGCGCCGTTCAGGCAGGTGAGGGAGGAGGTGAGGCGGTTGGCCAGGCTCAGGCCTCTGCGTGTCTGGCAGGAGACCTTGGGATGGTTGTAGCCGAGGATGAAAGTGGCCCTGCTCATGTGATAAGGCAGGAAACAGACGACATAGATGAGCATGACCAGGCCGATGGTGCGCAGGGCCTTCAGCTTGAGGGCCGGCTCTAACCTGGAGCCCCGATGCAGGCTGTAAATGATGAGCAGGTAGCAGGACAGGGTGGCGAGGAAAGGAGGGGTGAAGGCGACAGCCAGTGAGATCAGAGCGTTGCGCGAGGCCTTCTCTCTGTACAGCTGCAGACACACCGTGACGCCGTCCACTTCTGCAGTCTGGCGGGTGACCAGCAGTGGCGCCATGGAGACGGTAACCAGGGCCCACAGAGAGAAGCTGATGATGTGAGCGTACCGAGCGCGGCGGACCTTCAGCGACCTCACGGCGTG
>OMLP01030990.1:22484-65614 GCA_900302685.1 Spondyliosoma cantharus
CCCCCCCCCCGCCACCGCCGCCGCTTTTGTTCTTGCTCGCAGCTCTGTCCGTCGAGTGTCTCGCAACCCCGAAGCGAAAACATTGCCTCGTGTAAGTGGTTACTATCATAAATATATCGCTCTCAAGGCCGCTGTGAGGGAGCAGCTCTCGGCGGCTGAAAGAGGGTTTTGATGGAAGATGCTGTCAACACTCAGTCACACTCAGCAACAGGCTTTCAGATGTGTTTTATTGGACAGTTTTAGAAGAAAATAAAATTATGCCTCAACAATAAATGTTTGTGTAAACACTCTAGGCACTTCAAATATCGTTGACGATGGAGTGATTTAAAGGAGCCCTGTGGAGTTTTTGGCCAACATTGGTGCAATGTTTTGACTTGCATGTGTGTCTGCCCACAGTCACTTTTAGTGGCACAATTCACATCTTGTTTCTGGTTTCATCCCATTCCAGACATTGAGAAACGGGCACAGAAGCGTAGCAATGCGCTAACTAAGCCGGATGAGGCTGCAAGCTGACAAAACGTGGATGATTTTAAACTGTTTGTTAGTTTTGTGTTCAAGGACACTTCACAGGAATGTTTACAAGGCAGGCGCAGTAAGAAATGGAGAGACAACAGCGTCAAACAGCAGTGACGACTTTGTATTTCAAATAAAAACAAAGATTGACAACACCGCCAAGCTTGAATAAATATGTAAAACGATGCTTCCTGCGCCTGTAAATGGTAAAAGAAAGTGTAGTTTTGTCAGTAGGTTGGATAAAATACTTTTGGAGGGAAAATGTAAGTGCGCTGCGAGGCTGGACGAGTCGGATTATCACCTGAATGCAACATGTGTTCTTGAATCTGAAACTCCAAACACAAAGAGGCTGATGTTCTAAAATTCATGCAACAGATTTTAAGACACTTTATGCGCACAGGAAGTATTTTAAAGAAAACGTCATCAGGTTAAAGAGTTCGAAGCCTGAAATAAGAAGAATAATGGCATTTATTCAAGTTGCCTTGTATCTACGTGTGACTTTATTTAGCTTTTATTGAAACTTGGGTGTTATTGAAGGATTAAGAGGGTTATTTGGTTAATTGTCATTTTTATTCGTGGATAATTAACCATGTATACAACCATATTTCTCCATAAATTAAGGACTCTGCACTCTATTTTTACCCAGAACATGAGATTCTCACTTACATGTTAACGAAAGCAGCTTTAAATAAAATGTGAGAAATCTACAACAACTTTCTTCCACGCAGTAAATCAACGTTTGCACAGAGCAAAATGAAGTCGATTACACTTTTAAAAAGCAGGAAGAAACCACTCCCGCTCTGCCTTCTTTGCGTTCGCGTGTACAAAACTGCATGTTGAGCGCGCCGGTTCGGATCTGCAGGTGCGTCACACTCGCGCTGCTTCAGGCTCACATGTCGAAGCGCCGGTTCTTGGTTTGTCCCGCCTTCCTCTCTCGGAGGAACATGTTGACGTAGGAGGTTATGAGATCATCTATCTTGTAGCCCTTTTTTGAAAAGAAGACACAGAGGTGAAGAAATGAAATGAAAGGGGGCAAACCTCCACAGACTGACAGTTCAGCACTCAAAGCTCACGTATCTACTGATAGATCTTACCAGTGAAGTTTCACACAGGAATTTGTTCCCCTTGACTAAACTACCGATAGTCATGTGAAAGTAGGTGCTACCGCTGCACCAGCTTGCGATGCGGTTGAATGGGTGAGTCGCCAGCACGTCCTTTCACAAGAGAAGAGACTTGTTAATGTAAAGAATTAGTGGGAGGACGTCGAAGGGGACAACGTTAATGAGGACTTTTGGTTTTTCACCTTGGTTTTTGGGTGGATGATGGTGACTCCTTGCTTGCTGACGGCTATGCGCACGATATCTGGAAAATTTAGCTCCGACGTTTGCTGGAAAGAAAGTTAGAGAGGCAAATCAGTAAACATCTCTCATGGCTATTTGCTTACTGCAGGCGTTGCAGTAAGAGATACTGAGACAGAGAGCCAGAGCGTCAGATAAACAAGCCGCCCACCCATTTAAATGGACCATAGATAGCGAGATAAAGCTGCGTCTGTGTGCTGCGCGCCCGCCGCAGCTCTTACCTTCACTTCAAAGAACGCACAGCCGAATGTCGGCCAGCGGTAAACTGCCTTCAGAAAGGCCACCTTGGCTTCGTCCACGGTCATCGCACCTTGTTTGTTGTAAGAGGCGCTGATAGTCTGAAAATTAAAAGAATATATATAGATCACAGCGTGACACAACACTCTAGTTTTGCAGAGGTATTTCCACAGCTTTTTACGAGGTTAATGATTTTCCAACATTCCCGCAGCCTTCAGGCAATATCCTCTGAGAACTGAGCATCGCAGACACGGCACAATGGAGACAGTGTTACTGTGGGCAATCTAAAGAACAAGGCTGCTTCTATTCTGTATTTTTTTTTTAACTCACAACAAAGCCCATTAAAAAGACGTAAGCAAACAAGAGATCGATCTTACTAACAAGTGACCGTGTATCCAGAGCCCTATGTGTCTTATTCCTCTGTGCCAAAGAGCTCCTTTCTTCTCCAGAGACTATGAAAACACATCACTGTCGAGTGACAACACATTCTTTTTTTTATTTTCAGCCAATCTAACATCATTCTGGTACATTATATACTTTCTAGCACACTAACTGTGTTTAAATCCACAGCTGAAAATAGTCGCCAATAAATGCAACATTTACTCTAGTTTTAAATAATGTTTGCTGAGAACTACAGTGTGTCACTGTTCGACTGAAACTACTGTTTCGGGAAATGACAGAGGCTTATCCAACAGCTAAAGCGGACACATTATGCTTATTATGCACGTTCACAATTTTATTTTGGGTTACGACTAGAATAGGTTGACAGCTCTGTGTTCCCCGTTGTTGGTCGGACAAAACATGCAATCTGAAGACGTCACTTTGGCCGCTAAATAATCTGCAGACTGATCAATAATAGAAACGATCGTTAGTTACAACCCTGCAAACAGTTTTGTGTGAAGACCTGACTTTTTTTTAAGAAAGTCTGAGCTGAAATGTTTAACCCTAACCTTAACCCACGTATATTGGATTTTGCATCTTAGGACCAACAGGTGCCTATCGACTAATCAGGTTATCGGTATAGATAATCTGATGAAAGTCTAGTTCTTGGATGAATTAACATAACATGTATTAGATATTAATGTTCCCCTCAGGAAGAACCAAAAACTCATCATTAGCCTCAGCTGCATGTTGTGTTTTGCAGTTTTTTTTGATTATCGTTGGTTTTGTTTTCATCATGAGAACAAAGTGTAAAATCATCCTTGTCCTTTAAGCCACACATTAGCTCATAAGTGAAAAGAAAGCCCCTCGCACCTTCTTCCACTCGTTTTCGGACATGGCCTTCAGCTGGTCTGCGGGCACCAGCTCCTTCAGGATCCTGGGGATCGTGACGACCTGGCTCTTGTCATTGCCGACCTTTATCCTGAAGAGCAGAGCTGCAATGTGGATCATTTCCTCTTTGGTGCAAACATGATAGCCTCTCAGGTACTTAGGTAGCTCCTGGAAGACAGAAAACAAAATGTTGTTTATCGAGTCTGCTGCTGATGGCATTGAACTCTCAAAAGATTTGGACATTTAAACCGACACTGTTCATCAGGAGACCATGTTGTAATCTGTAACATTCCTTCTGGTCATAACGAAACCGTAGAGAGATAGCAGTTGAGAACAAGTGCCGATACTTTGTCACGGACGGGATGGAAATATTTGGCTTTTAGCATCGTGTGGAAAAACTAATGAGCCTGGAAAATGTGGCGGTAGCTGAGCGGCACCATTCAAATGCACCTGAGGGTAATGGAAGATAAGATCGGCCTCTGTGTCTCTGCCAGGGATCACATTGAACCACAACTTCCTCATGAAGAACACAAGATAGGGTACGTTGACTGGGCCACCTGCAGAACAAACACACATCAAACAGGTTTATGTGGGTTTGTGCAAAGAAGCATCAAAAGTCCGACTTCCATTTTAATCAGATAGTGTTTCTTTTCTTCTTTTTTTTTACCGTCTTTGATGCGATTGGCTTTCTTGGACCAGTCGGTGATTTGTCTCAGACTATCAAAGAAGTAGTCTGTGTCGTTCAAACTCAGGACCTAAAAGAAACGCAGACTGTTTTTATAAACCAGCGTAGTCGAAGTTAACCGAAGATGGCTGAGAATTTATAAAAGAAAATGTCAAAAATTCAATGTTGAGGAATGTGAAACAAACCTTGTCGTGTGTTTTGACAAAAATGCTGAAGCCGTCCGCGGTGGTCAGACCGAGCTTCCTGGCGATGTTCAGGGTGAGGTCCTTGATCCTGGTGCTTGTCATGACCTCAAATATCTGGAGAGGGACGAGAGAGGAATCACTGGATCACGAACATTTTGACCAGGTCTTTTTTGAAAGGTGCAGAATGAAAGTGATCTGATTTCCTTGAAAACTTTATCTTAATTGTAAATGAATAATTCAAAAGGTCCAAAATGACTGTTTTGTTTATCTCTGTGCAAGAATTCTTCGATCTGATCTCTTCTAGACTTTCCACATTAGTCAAAAATAGTCATCACAACATTTTGAAATTTGTTTTTACAGCTTCAGCTACATTATCTATAATAATCCCCTCATCATTCAACCCAGGCTGGATTTCGGCCTTTTCTCTGCTTAGAGAGAATTTGTATCTCCAACATCAAAACTACATCGGTGGCGTTTTTGGAAGCTGTTTTTGATATTTGACTGTATCCGTACCTCCTCTGTGTCGTTGGGGAAGTGGATTTTGTGTAAGATCTGCGTGCTGTTCTGTTGGATGGCATCTACTTCGACCTGGTGCGGCGGGAGCTTCCTGGGCTCCATCCTACACAGAGACAGCAAACACAGTCATATCTTTAGCTTTTTGACCTTTAAGCCGCAGACTCGGTGCAGACAGAGAAAAGAGCAAACAGCCACCAAAACGGCAAACCAGCAAGCACCAACTGCACTTGATCAGAACGAACATCTCTCGGCGTCTGTTGTCATTGTGGGGGGGGGGAACAAAACAAACTACAACATGTAAATCAAATGTATTTATAGAGGAGGACATGCAAATGTGCGCTGCTGTCAAGTCGCTGTGAAGCTGATGCAACACGTGTTTTTTTAAAACAGTTGAATGTGAGAATCGCTGCGAGGTTGCTCTGCACAAACTTCCCTCAGCAGATCTGGAGCAACAAGTCCGAATAGCTCTGTCGTTTACCCCACGAGAGATTTAAAAGAGTCGCCTGCTCTACGCCAGTCGCAGTGTCACGATCACAACAACTGTTTGCAACTGCCTTGTACTTTTTCTGCTGTATGAGTCACTCTTTACAGAAACTCTCTCATGTCGTCGTGAGTTCAGGGGGAGCAGGAGGTGCCTTCACACATTCTCTGTCTCATACACCCCTCTTGGTGCATGCTGCTGGAAACTGTGTGCTGGTGACGTGTTGGGGCTAACCTCACTGAGCTCTGCAGCCGCTGCAGACAGTCGGAGGAGAGGGCCTCTCTGCGCCGCGACTCCAGAAAGCGCTGAGCGTGCCTCAGAAGAGACTGGCTGGGAGGAAACAGGCCGCAGCAGAGCCACAGCAGCTGCCAGCCCTGCTCCATGCTGAGCCTGGGTGATGGACAGACAACATGTTATGTGTTCATCATCAGTTCATGTTGTGAGCCTTGGTTTGCTGTCGAGATCCGTTCTCGTACGGAGACACACGGGAGGGCGGTTATATTTCAGTTCCACCTCTGAGATAACGTCAAATTTGTCTTTTTTTTTTTTTTTGGAACTGTTTGTACTTCCTGGTGTCTACGTAAAGAAAAATACACAAAGGATTAGAAGTTTGAGATGCTTCAACTCACCAGTCAGGCTATAATTTAGCTTAAAATCTTGGTTTTATCTTCTCAAAGAAGGCTTTTCATTATCAATTCATCTATCAAATATTTTCTTTTTTAATCAATTATCTGTTTGACCTATAAAATACGATAAAGTGCTCAAAGGACATCCTAGTTTCTAGTCTTGTCTTGTCTGACACACATGCAATACTTAATGTTATTTAGTTTACAATTAAATAAAACAATGAAGAGCGAAGAGGGAAAAATATAATAATTAATTCTCATTTTTTTTTCTCAGTAAATCTAGTTATTGTTGCGATGCTTTACTTTCTACAATAACAAAGTAACGTAGCGTTGCACTAACTGAGGAACCGTCTCTAAATAATTCTACTTCATCGTAAATAGAAATATTACTAAGGCAAAAGAGAAAAGTGAGCTGTAATTACTTCTATCATGAGTCACAGCAGTGAAGGGTAAATACAAAGAGGATTTCATGTATAACACCTTTTATTTTAAACCTTTCCTTTCCCCAGAAGTCCATGAGCACAGCTTCAGATCTGAGACGGTGAGATAGTGGAATATCTTGAGCGTACCGGTTGTTGTTGCTGGTCATCTGCTTCATGATCTGACAATAGATCTCGTCCCTGAGCGCCTCGTGTTTGGTGGCGTGACCGAAGATCTGGTCGGTGAGCTCCAGGGGACTCTGCATCTGCTTGGCGGGGTAATCTCCCATATATTTCAGGATCGGTGCGCAGCGGTCAAGGAGGAATAACCACTGTGGTTTCATGAACTTTGAACACGAAAAGCTTGGACTGACGTCGTTAGCTGGCGATGCTACGGACAAGAATTGTTTTGACTGTAATCTGCGAGGGTCGGGCTTGTTTGGTTAGTTTTGTATCGACAAAAAACACTGAAAGAAATGCTACTTATTGCTCTAACTCTGCTGTGTGGAGGATATCGGTGAAGGCCAGACTGGCTTTGTGGCTGAGGTCTGGGTTGCCCACCAGTTTTTGAAGGAGGGGCTGTCTGATTGGCTCTCTGGAGTTGACCCACAGCCTCTCAGGAGCAGCGTTCCTGGACATCACCTGGCGGTTCACATCCTTCGTGGGCTGCCTGTGGGATCGAGCAAACAAAGACGGCGGTACTGTTCCAGTGAGCCCTTTTCTTTTTTTGCTGGTGAACAATAACGTGCGGAATGAAGTCAAAATCACCTGAAGTACTGGACGGAGAATTCTTTGAGAGTGGCAAGAGCTACTCTCTCCACCGTTCCTTTTTGGTTTGCCTGGATGATGTTGGTCCTCTGGGTTGGAGACAAGTTGATGAGGCTCTGAAACGAAGAAACACGCGGTTAGTTTAACACTCGGCACATTCTTGTCCCGCTGGCTCGTCTGAGAAGGGTGCGTCGGCGGCGTCTCCCTACCATGACCTCACTGGTGGGCTTGCTGAGCGTCGGCAGGATCACGACGTCATCGGCTGGGACGGCGCCCACTTTTTTTGTTCGCACATTTTCTCCCTTTATCCAACCGTGTTTCTGGGAAAACTCGTCGTCTTTGATTATTACGATGAGCTCTCCCTTCTTGAAGCTCAGGAATGTGGGGTCATCTGTAGAGGAATGAATCAATTAGTAGAAATAAAGTAGATCACTCAGCTGTAACAACACGAGGAGGGAAAAACAAGTCGTCTGACCTTGCCTATCGGATTCCTTCAGGGTCACAGCATACCGAGATCTCTCTGTCAGTCCGCTGAGGAACATTGTAACCAGCTCGGCCATGTCCTCAGCTGTGTTTCCTGCCAGGGTGAAGTCTCCTTTCAGTGTCAGCAGGCTCACCGACGCTTTACCCTCCCTGGATGGACATCAGGGAGCATCATGAGACATCACGCCACCTCGTTGTTATCAGATTTCCAACACCTACTTAAACATCAACTTCAAAAACTCTCCAGGCCCAGTTCCCTTAAATTCAAGGACTCTGCAGAGTTTGAGACACAGGTCAAAGTTAATTACTGTCACAACACTGAGAGTTTTAGGAAAATGGGAACTTGACACTCACAGACAACTAGGGCTGTCACGAATACCTCTTCTGGGGCTCTGACAGGAACACATTTTGTGCATGTGGAGCACAAACGCTCCCTCGCGAGGTTGATTTTCCACTCGCAGATACTGTTCCGTGCACGCATGTGTCTGTTTTTTTTGTTTTTTTATGTGTTGGCATTGAGACACCGCAGAGGAGCTCAATTTCTCACTCTTTTTGCTGTCACCTGCATCATTCGACTTCGATTTCTCTGACACAGACGTGACTGTCGCCCTTCTTTGAGGCAGGAGGCGCAATCAACAAGAACGCAACTGTGTTAAAGCCAGAGCCAGAGCCATTGGACCAGAACCATTAACCCAAAGCCTTGGTATTTGCCAATCCGGGAATGACACTCAACAATGTTCCTTAAGAATTACGTTGAAAGTTACATAGTGCTGCTTTGAGAAATAAGAAAATATTTCTATTCTTGCAGGTTTTTTTGTAAAACTTCAAGGCCTTGATTGGTCCTCAAACGCACAAGCTTCCAGGATTTCAAGGCTCCATGAGAGCCTTACATAAACCGACGCACGACTTCCTCTGATTCTGTCTCTACCTGATGGCGTTGACTCCGGTCACTTCAGGGAAGGAGAGCTCCACCAGCCTCTTCTCTCTCTCGTCCAGGAAGGTGATACCAGTCCAGTTTATGGCCACAATGAACTTGTTCTTTGACAGTGCAGGACCTATAAAAAAAAAAAACACCCAGGCGGACACAAGCCCAGTAAATCATGACTCATCGGAGATAAGATTGGAATTTTAGTGTCCAGCATGGAAGTGTTTCTCGCACTTTGCATGTGGGTCAGTTCAGCCACCCTGGAGTTAAAAGCTTTGAGTGCAGCATTAATGAGGCTGTCAGCGACAACTTTCACTTCAGGGGGGTGCAATTATTGTATTTTGACATTTTATTCATCAATTAGTCTCTAAAATGTCACACGATAGTAAAATATGCCAATTAAATGAAAGTGATGTCTTCACTATCACTATCATATTTCACTTGAACGAGCTAAAATGTTTTAACAACCTGAAATTATTAGTCTGCTTTACCCTGTTATTTTGAGGTATTCCTCAATTTCTTTGAAGTAAAGTCGCTTCGTCAGATTTTACAGCGTACAAAACACAAAACGAAGCAACTCCACACATTGTTGTAGCTACACACAAGAAAGAAAGTGAGATTTTTGTTAATAAATAACAAAAAAATGAAGATTAAGGCCGAGGGGACGACAACATACTTTATGTTGCAGTTAAAATGAGGCATAAACAGCAACAAATTGTTCACTGGGAGAAGTGAAGAAACTCAAAATGACAAAGTAGACTCATAACTTTAAGTTTAAGCTTGTACAACTTAAATTTAAAGGTCTATTTCACTGTGTGCAGATGTATTATTTTGAAGAGTCGTGCTATGGAAAAGCCTTTAAAATGAATAATCACTTTTATCTTACCATCATGTTGTCAATTATGCATTCACACACAATAACAAAATAAATCTGACTGTGAAGTTGATGGCTGCAGGAAACATTCACGGTGTCAGTGAGTCAGAGCGAACCTTGTTGTAAATCTGACAGACAAGAAAAGGGAAGAAATGTTGTTCCTGGCCCATTTATTCACTCTTAATCAACTACTTTGCTGGAGCCTTAACCCCAGTGGTATAGTGTGGGGTCTATAAATAGCCTTGTATATATTCCAGTCTGACATAGATACAAAAAGCAGCAGCAGCGGCTAATTGCTCAAAGGGGGCTGGTTAAAAAACAGCCTCACTGCTGATCATTAAAAGTGTTTGTCTGTGTATTCCCGGGGAAAGTGTAGAAGTGTTTGTATTATACATGTTTAATGTTCCATCCTGATTTTAAAAAAAAAAGAGATATGCAGATCGATAAAATGTTTGTGGCAGTTTTAAATTTCAATTGTCAATTTCGATCAGACTTGGATTGGAAATTGATTTCCAGATTTGTTTTTCTCTTTCTCTTGACAGATACAGTGCAGTAGTGATGCTATGGTCCAGATCTACGTCATTCTGTAGGCCTCTTCCGTTCAATCTAAAGTCAGCCTTTCTGCAAACCTCAGATAACTCCAAGGTTGACACTTGTACCAGATGTGGTGTAACATGTTCACTTCATATGCTTATTAGGGGGTTTTCACATCAGGGGATGGAGGTGGGGGCGTTGTTACGGGCGACGGTTTGAGTCTGTGGGGACATTTTTCAGGCCTTTTAGCGGCGACCAAATATAGGTCATTTAAGCCGAACCATGATGTTTTCCCGACCCTAAGCAACTGTTTCTTGTGTCTAAACCTGATCAGGTTCTCTGCGGATAGACGCTTACCTGACAGCTTGATAACTTCATAGAACCTGGAGAAGAACATGGGCCACTTCTCTCGGGCGTAGTCGACCATCTCTGCCTTCACTGTGTCTGCCTTTTGTCCTGAACTCAAATATGACCCCTGGTGTGGTTTCGGAAAAATAAACAGAAACATTAAACGGACTCAAGGCCACTTTAGAGTTTTTCTTTTCCGTCCAGCTCTGTTCACGCGGCACCTTCTGATCCGTGCTGTGACTGACCTCAGCGTGAGCGGTGCTGATCATTTGGACCCATTTGGCCTCTGACTTGGACTCCAGCAGAGACGTGTTGATACATTCCTGAACAACTTCCTTCACATGTTCTGGACTGCTTTCTGAGCCGTGCTGGATGTATAAATGCTTTGCAGCAAGCTGAACATAATCGTCCTCCTGTCAGAGTGCAAAATGGGGGGAAAAAAAGTGAAATGTCATGAAAGAAGAAAGAAGATCTTTGTAGGATAATCAAGCTAACATGAGCCCACCTTTTGACACTGGTACTCTCCAAACTTCAGACCGTGGATGATCTGTTTGTAGATGAGTTCGCTGCTCATCTTGTCCTCCTTGCAGTCGTGCCAGGGGGTGAAGATCTCCTTGCGGAAGAAGAGGCGCCACGGAGCGTGTTGTTCCTGACCTCCTTTCCTCTTCACTTCCTGCTCGCACTGGGAGATGGCGTCCATCACGTGCTCCCGCCCGCTGCCCAGAGCCCACACCTAGAGGACGCGTCAACATCTGAGGTTATCTACAGATACTGAAGTGAACTTTGAGGACGCCAATAAACATTCTTTTGTTAGATCAAGCGCACCTTTTCATACAAGGCGACGTAGAGAGAAAAGCCAAAAGTGTCTTTGAGTTTGATTTTGTTGGAGAGGATTTGGCAGATCTCTCTGGAGGTCATTGCCGAGTCAACAGGAAGGTTAATGGTGCGTCCATCCATCAATGTCACAGACACAATCATGGGCTTCTTGGTCTTGGTTGCCTTTTACAGTACAGAAAAAACATGTTACAGTCATAAATCTGAATGAGATTAATCCACATCCACATCTCAAAACCAAAACTATCCTTTGTTATCATTTATACGTTCCAACAGGGACACTGCACATAAATAAATAAAAAGTATGATATGACATATGTTATGTCAGTCTCAGTACCTGCAGCTCCAGCCAGGCTGGAGGCTCTCCTCGCACGCCGTTCAGTCCTGTGCGTTTCAGCCTCTCAGCGCAGTAGGAAGCGTAGCCTCCTGGAGCGAAACGGATGAAACTTTGCAGGTACTGCCGAGACCGAAAAAAGAGATTCAAAGAGATGAGAAAAACATCGCAGCGTGTGAACACCGTTTATGAGACTGGAGCAGCCAATACGCCTGCTGCACTCACCTTTATAAAACGCTCGCTGGGAGGGAAAATGCCCAGACAGAGGGACAGCAGGATCCAGCCACGGAAGTAGCTGTTTCGATTGTTGTTGTCCTGGAGCTGCTTGCAGATCTGACAGTAAATCTCATCTCTGGACAAAGACAAAAAGCAGTTTTAGTAGAAAATAAAACAAGGATACTGAGATGTGAGTGATTTTTAAATGGAGCTCCTGTTACCTGAGGTCACGTCTGACGATGGCATATCCCACAATGATGTGGAGTTTTTCGAGTGACGTGAGCGGACGGTCCAGCGAGGGGCCTTCACCGTTCATGGCGTCATCGTCCTCACTCACAGTCTGCAGGGTGGGAGGCTTGGCCACTTCAGTCAGTTCGTCTGACTGTAAAACAATAACATGAAATTCCAATAAATACGTTACGACAGAGAACTTCACAGCGACACTGAGTCCAAATATTTTTCACACCTCACCTCCTCCATGATGATCGAGGGTTTCCTGATGCCGGAAGCGGTTCTTGGGACTTCTTGAACAGTAGATCCTCTTTTGTTTCTGGACAGCAGGTCGGTGAATGTGGATCCCTTCCGCCCCTGGTTCCTCTCTGGCACAGTGTAGACCTTCGGGTTTTGAGCGCTGTCGCTGGGCATAGCTGAAGCCTTCCTTCTTGTCAGGAGGTCTGTGAACATGGAGCTCTTTCTGTTTTGCGTTGGCTCCTCGGGCACTGGGGCAGGCCCCGTTTCTTTTTTATTCCTCAGCACCCTCTAAAAAGTCGTAAATTACATTTATTTATGATTATTGTTAATCTACAAAATATTTAAAAAATCATAAACTCTGCTCTGTGCTTCGTGAGGATATTAACCTGATCCAGGCCAACCATGTGGCTGAGACGTCTGTCCTTTCTTGAAATCAGTTCTTGTGGTATGAAGCGTTCCTGCCTGGCGTTTCTCTGGGCCTGGACCTGCTTTTTTGGCTCAGGGAGGTCTCCCATGAACCTCAGGATGATCCACCACACCGTCAGCGAGGCCTGGGAATAACATAATATGAGTATTATATGACATGAATTAAGATATTCCTCATATAAGAGCAATTGAAATGATTAATTGAATTGGTCTGAAATAAGCACCAGGACATCTGCTGCGTCTTCATGGTAAAGCAGCGGCTGCTGAAGCCTCTGGCGGATGTAGGCCGGGCTGGCTGCGCCCTGGAAGTACATGGAGGCAAATTTGGAGAAGGAGTACTCATCCAGGTCATCGAAATCATCCTGGGGCTCATCTTCCTCCATGGGGATGTCGTCAATGTCTATCTCCTCGGTAATCATCCTCTTCTTTTCCAAATTCTGGAACAGACAGAGACATGCGGTGAGCGACTGATCCTGAACGGACGTCAAAACACGCTGAAATTCTCATTAGCGAACCTCGAATCCCACAGGTGCTTGCCCCTCCTGCCCTCCAACCACCATATGGGGGAGGAAGTCGAAGATGCTGTCCACCATCTCCTGGTCTGTGATGGATTCAGCATTGGCTTTGTTCTCCAGTTCTTTCTTCTGCCTCAGCACTTCCTCCAGGTGTTTTTGTTTCTCCAAAATGGCCTGCTGTTCTTCTGCTCTCTGTTTAGCGGAGAGGCGCATCTGAAAGGACACAAGACAAAAGAAGATCAGAAAAAAAAAAAAAGGCATCGCCCTGAACCAACGCCGAGTGATGATGGTGTAAAAATAAATGCATATAGTTGTGTTCAGGAGCAAAATAACCCATTTAACATGTTCATAATTAACCAGGAAAGTTAAGCTTCAGCTACAACAGGTGACACTGTACCTCCCACCATGCTGTTGCCACTGAGAGCGCATCAAAACGTAAGTCAAGTTAGCTAAAGGGTGAATATTTGAAAATAGTTAATATATCACTCAGAAGTTGTTCTTGTTGTTCTGAACTTACAGCTCTCCTCATCTTCCTCGCCAGCAGACCCCTGGTATACGCCTGCAGGAGGATCACAGCGTCTCTCTTGCGCTTCCACTGCTTCCTGGCCAGGTATCCTCTGATCTGAGCCTGCAGCATGATGGAGGCCTCCCGCTTCTTCTTATACTGGAAGTGGAGTTGACGAGAACGGGCCTGCGCCTGCAGCCTCGCAAAGCCATGCTTGACCTAGAGTTAAAACATAATTAAAAGCGTTTACTGCATGTCAGGCCTGTATTGTTATTTTGGTGAACTTCTAAAAAGTGACTCACCAGTCTGTACAGCTTTCTTCCTTTGTGTCCTCTCCAGTATTTCTGAATAACAAGAGCGCCGGCCCTTTGCCTCAGGAATTGTTTCCTTCAGAGGGCATTAGTTTTAAGTCACATGAGCAATAAACACATAAATACACAAATAAATGTACAGCTTTTTGTCCCGTACCTGTATCTGAAGCCTCTCATGACTTTCTGGATTATAAGTGCCTTCGCGTTTAGTTCTTTCATTCGCTCCACTTCGAGCATGGTGTCATGACGGTCCTGAGAAAAAAACAGTCGCAGTTTTTATTCAGGTGGAAATATTCACACCCAACTGATAAATCACAGGCAACTGGAATAATGTACCAATTAACCAAAGCTGTAGGTTTAACTTGCTCATGTTAAAGCTGAGTAATGGACACGAAGCCAAATCATTAAAAAAAAATAAAATAAAACTTCATAATAGTAGATCTGCAGATAATTCTGACACTTTTACTAGTTATTCAGTTGAATCATATATTTCTGGCTCTTGTATCCGTCACTGACAGACTGAACATTAAAATATGTGGCGGCACCTTGAGGAATATCTTCGTCTTGCCAGTCTTCCAGTCGTCCTCTTCGGTCATCACACTTTCACAAATGCTTTCACAGCATTTCTGTTTACTTTCCTGTTAGAAATCATTTAAAAAAACACACACACAGCAAGCGAAGGTGAGAGAAGGTTTGACCGCATCGTGATCAAAATCATCGTGCTAAAAACCTTCATCTTACTTTTTTGGGATCACAGACGTAGGTTTTCAGAAGGACGCGGTAGCGCTGCAGAAACTCATCGAATGTGTAGCGCACAGGATATCCAGCCTTACGGATCCTGATGGTCTCCATCATGCCAGAGTAACGGAGCTGACGCATGCACAGCTCTCTGTCAAACAGCTGGGACACAGATGGATGGAATCTGATTTACTCACACCAAACTGCTTTATTAATTTCCGGGACAGATGAACATAAGTTTGGTTGAGCGAATGCAGCTTCTGTCCTCACCATGGGCTTCTTGAAGTCATTGGGTTTGATGCAGCGTATGAAATAGGGCTGGCACACAGTCAGTGTTTTCATCAGGGAATCCAGAGACTGACGGAACTGGCCGGTCAGAGATGGCACGCGCTTCTTGGCATCTGCCGCTTGCTGTCAGACAACAAACAAAATGTCACAATATGCGATTTTTAGCCTCAAAATGATCTTAAAGCTGAAGCGTAGCGGACTGTCACTGACCCGGAGGCTGTTGGTGGCCGCGGTGATCACCATCCTGGGGTTGACGCTGTCCTTGTTCGTGCTGGCGGACAGCTCTTTCATAAACACCTGTTTGAGGAGTTTATTGGTGGACGACTCCACCAGCTGAATCAGATCCGAGCTGAGGGTGTCGCGGTTTTTCTCGAGGAAACCTCAAAACAAGACAGACACAATAAGAACATCACAGAGGACTCGCACAAGAATGGTTCCATGCTTTTAAAAGCTTTTTAAGTACCTTTGGAATCATAGTTGACCACGCCAGCAAAGTGCTGGATTCCAAACTCTGTGTCATAGTTGTTCTTGGGGGGAATATAAATGCCTCCTTTTCCGTGGACAGTATTCATTTTTTGGAGCATGGTGGTATCTGTGCCCTGCAGATAAAACAAGTGAGTCAAAACCTGCTTTGTTTTCTTAAAACCGAATTTCACGAGGTACAAACGGGATATAGACCTTGGGGAAGTTGCTCTCCTCGTCAATGAGCGCCAGCATGTTCATTGGTTTGCTGGCCAACACGTCCAGAGTGCGCTGGTTGTCCTGGTAGTCGATGTGCTTCCAAACAATGTTTTCGCGAGCATACTCATCCTGCTCCAGCTTGAAAACGTGCTTGACGAAGAACTGCTGGAGCTGCTCGTTGGCGAAGTTGATGCACAGCTGCTCGAAGCTGCAACAGTTCAGCGAAACAAGAGGAAAGACGGGATGGGTTGGATTTCAGTCACTTTTGTATAAGAACAGCAGCAGAAAACCTTTAACGTCTGGTGAGCCACCGTGAACACTAACCTGTTCTTGTTGAAGTTCTCAAAGCCAAAGATGTCAAGCAGGCCGATTGACTGTTCGACCTCAGAATCCTCTGATTTCTTGTAAATGGCAGCGTTGATTTTGTCCACGACCCAAAGGAAAAGTTTTCCATAAATGGCCTGAAAGTAAGTCAGAGAGAAGCTGACTGATTATACACAGCAGTACTGAAGAAAAACAACAGCACAAAAGTCCCAAATCTCGTCACTTTGGACGGGGTTAATTGCGGTATTACTCCGAGGCCACAGTACATGACTCCATTGTTAAAGGGGCAATGTGCAAGAATTTTGTCGTCAAACATAAAAAGAAATTTAAGAAAGCTTTCCAATCATGCTCAAGCCACTGATTTTGTTTTCTTTACTACATCCTCAGGAGGCGGGTCTAGCATGTTCAATTTATCTCCATTTATGTCTGACATGGAATTTTGTGAGTGATCTTACTTTGACAAAGGCGTCCCTGCCGTCCACAGCCTGGGCCGAGGTCAGAGCTTTGGTCACACTCTCTCTGGCAGTCATGAAGGAGCGCTGAATCAGACACTTCTCCAGCTCTTTGGGAGCCACCTGAGGTGATGGGACACGCACCGTCAGCTCAGCCTCACACCTCAACCCATTTATATGCAGTTGTAAAAACAAAAACTACACATACCTCCAACAGCTGGCTGACCATGTTGAAATGGTCTGATGTGATGATGTCACAGGCCTCTAGGTTATTAACGATGGTGCCTGAAATTATGCATGAAAAATATGATTCAATGAATTGTTACATCTGAGATTGGTGTCGACAGTACTTGCATCCGTCCTCACCATCAAATTTCACATTGCCCAGGTGAAGGATGGCAGCGAGCAGTTTGGAGATTTCCCAGGAGTCATTCTCTGTGAACATGAGGATCTTCAGAGCTGAGCGGAAGTGAGCGTATTCCTTCACATCGTCACGCCCTTCACAGCTGGTGCAGTTACCCTGATGATAAGATCAAACACATTTAAAACTAAGTCTAAACTCTTATCTGGTTATCTGTGAGTCACGCCCTGTGCATTCATCTTGCAAATCCACCAATAAAGACAAGTGTTTTATCTTAAAATGTGATAGTTTTTTCAGTACCATGGTAAGGTAGTAGTACTCTGCAGCACTTCCAAGAGAAAGAATCTTTTTCTGCTCAGCTGACATGCCCATCAGCATGTAGTAAAAGATGTGGTAGTTCCTCTCCTCTGGCGCCTGCATATGAAAGCACATTCTAGTCTCAACAAGAACATTTGCACAGCGTTACTTCTCTTGCACATATTCAGACAACCAGTCTTCTCACCTGACGACAGACTCTGGACTTTTCCAGCAGGTATTGCTCAACGCGGGCCCCTTCGATGGCCCCACCCTTAGTGAAGTTGATGTCAATGTACTTCCCAAAACGACTGGAGTTGTCATTTCGGATTGTTTTGGCGTTACCAAAGGCTGGGAAGAAAGCAAATCAGGTTAAAAGGGGATTCCGCTGATTATGAAGACCGTCTTACGTTTTTTTTTTGTTGGGTGTTTTGCTCGTACCCTCCAGGATGGGGTTCGCTTCAAGAATCTGCTGCTCGATCCAGGAGTGCTGGCCGCTCACTGCAGCCAGGAACTGCAGCATGAGCTTGGTGTTCTCAGTTTTCCCTGCTCCTGATTCCCCACTGGTGAAGAAAACAAAGAACTGAGCATTTATAAAGAAAATTAATTGAATAATGTCATTTGTATCATTTATTATTTAAATTCTTTTTAGCTTTTCAATAGTTTTGACTGTTTCTCAACAAAACTTCTGTTTTAAAGTGTCTGTCTTTCTGGTTTTAAACCTGAGCATAGTCTGAACTCGGCTTTATTATTGGATATTTGATATGGTAGATCAAAACATGTTATTTAGGGGCCTTAGAGATATTGGTTTTGACAACACTACCCTTACTTAGACAGCCGATCTCAGTGTGGCTGATGATGTGCAACCTAAATGTGAACCTAGGGGTTCCACAAGGATCCATTTTAGGTCCTCTTCCTTTCACAATCTATACTAACAACCTTTGCCTTTACATTGTTCATTCAATTTGTATGCAGATGTTTCCCCTTAAATGCAGACAGAATTGAGCATGTTTTTAATACCCTGCAGCACATATTTTGTACCAGCATCTTTTACAAATTTAAAACTGGTTTTAAATTGAGGGCAAGAATAATTTTCATACTCCTTTTTAGGTTCATAATTTTATTTTGGGCTACTACAAGAATAGGTCTACATCCTTTAATGGTCAAAAAGGACCCTGGCCCTCTCTGCCATGCTCTGTTTTATCAACTGTCTCTTTAAGGCCCCCCCAGCTAAGTACCTAATCAGCTCTGATTGGTCAGCTCACACGGCTGAGCCTGTACCGCTAACAATAACAGAGCAACTGTGCTAAATCAATTCTTAGGTGTCAAACTAGCTGCTGAGCATAAATGATACTTTATTTAACAAAGTCTCGGAATTAACGGCGGAACAACTGACGAGGTGATTCGGGAACTTCCATTGGTGTGATTATTTAGCATTTTAACTTTCGAGATCTTTTATACGCACAAGAACCTATAAAACAAACTGAAGGAAAAGAAAAAAGCATATATAGGTCACATTTGAGGAGCTTTAACCAGAGAAGGTGTTGTTTTCACATTAAAACACATTAAGTTGATTAATTTTCTGTCAATCGACTGATCCTTTAATAGTTTTTTGTAACTAATATTTGTCACACTTATTACTTGTGCTGTAAACCAAGTTTCCCCTGCATAAATATACGTTTCAATCAATCAATCGATGATAAGAGAACATTCTAGAATCAGCTTCAGTCTCCTGTAGTTAGACTAAAGCAGACCTGATGACACAGCACTGGTTCTTTTTGTTGCGCCGCATGTTGAAAAAGCAGCCGTCTGCGATGGCGAAGACGTGCGGCGGCAGTTCGCCCAGCCGTCGGTCCGTGTACATGTGCACATGCTCGGTGGTGTAGAGGGGCAGCAGCTGGTAAGGGTTGACCGCAACCAGAATGGAGCCTGTGTATGTCTTCAAACAGAGGGGGGATGTCAGCCATCATCACACAGTCGCACAGATGACGAATGTTTGTGTGTGTGTGTGTGTACATGAGTATAAACAAGCTATTATGGAGTGACCCCGTTGACCCCGTTTGGTCACTGATGCTATGCGTGAGATGCGTGAGCTAAATATGGTTCACTGGATAAAAACATTTAATGGGAGGATTATAATCATGAGCTGTGTTAAATGCTGTGGTTTATTATACGAATAGTAAATCAAAGACAAGATAGTGTTTTGCCCCCAGCACCCAGCAGCAGTATTTATATACAACAAAATGGCCCAATTCATAATTGAACAAACACTGTTTTGACGCAGTGACATAGAAACACTGGGACGTTCTCTTTCAACACAGGCTCATTTGTCTCTATGGAGACAAACAGCAGTGTGATAAACTACAGGGCAAAGTCTGAGATAGAAGGCCACTCACAGCGAGGGAAGACACGGACGTAAGCATTTCACTGCAGGTTATGGACCTCATAAAACTAGGCGGTCCAGAGTGAGACAGGAATAGAAACCTACATATATGATGCCTTCTTTGTGCCGCACCAGAAGGTTCCTGAGCAGCCCTGCCTCATTGAGATCACCCAGCCTTATCATGTCATCCACGCCCTCCACGGAGGTCGGGTGCATGGGCCGGATGGTGCCCTCCGTCTTCTTGTTGATCTTGTGCTCCTGTCACGGGAAATAGTCGACATTATATAGAAGGCTTCCACTCGTTTACTGAACCTGATATAAGATGCAAATTTCTACTGGGGTTTGTACCTTTCCTTCATCGTCGATCAGTTGAAGCTGTCCAGTGGGTGTCACCTTGACCTGGGCCCCGATCGGCACCTCGCCACCGGAGTCCACCCACACGAAATCCCCCTAGACATTATAATACACCAAAATATGATACCAAAAAATGCCTAACCGTTCTCTGATCATCATGAATGTTACAGCTATGTGTATTGAAATAATCATTCTTACCTTGCTCAAATGCAGCATAGTGGAAGCATGGATTGAATCTGTCGATAAAAAAGATATCGAGCACTATTAGTTACACGAATTCTGATGAACAAATACCTTCTACCAAAGTAGCCAAATAGTTTTTGCAACATACTTTACATAAGATATGAACCACATTCAAATGTTTTTTTAAATGTTAAAAATTGGCCATCTGTTAGCATGCTAACGTCAGTAAATATCTCTGCGACACAGTAAACATGCACCACAATGTCAAAACTGGTATTACTTCACAATTTGTTGATTATTTTTAGGTCATTTTTTTATTTTTCAACTAAAATCTTAAACAGTGCACCTTTACAGAAGAACTTAAGGTGCAATATATACTAATTGAGCTACTGTCGAATTCACACAACATAAAGGGCGGAGCAAATTGATATAGAAGCTGCTAACTGCTGCTAACAGTAGCTACTGTTGCCTAGTTAGCTCATTAGCCGTGTAGCAAGCGGTCCTGACTGTGAGCCCCAGTGGGTGTTGCTGTTTACACCACTAGCACAGGAGTTTTGGACTCCAGGGCTAGCTGGTTAGCATGCTAGTTTCAGTATATATGTCTGTCTAATTTGCTCTTTTAAAGTAATCTTATTATGTTTGTGCAATTCGCCGCCCCCCACAGTTTGTTGTGACTATACAAATCCCAGGTTTGTCAGAAGTAATGTAGGCGCTAACTACAAAAGAAACTCATTACATCATAACAATGTTATGTGTTGAAAGCTGGTATTTTGATGTAAACATGTGTAACACTGTGATCCCACCCTCTCACTGTAGGTACATAGTGCAAAAACGAGAGATAGTGGGGCGGAGGCTGTGACAGAGACACCATTCACCCTTTTACAATACACTGAACCATCAAAATGATATTGAAGCTGATAATTCAAGGTAAAAAAAATAACAAAATGTACATTAAAAAAAATCACATCTTAGTGATATATCTATGTGACTTCCTCTTTCAAGACACTTAAATTAATCATGTTATGTCGAATTTCATTGTATCACAAAAAAAACTCCACACACATAACTTAATGAAGCTCTCCTTGGAAACCAAGAGTGTGATCAAAACATTTGAAGTGAGTTGTGTGTGATGTCAGCTCTTACCTGAGAAAACTTCTTTGGTGGAAGGCCCTGCTGCTGCTGAGGGGACATTTCCTTGACTGTTTCTGAAGCAGGAAGCAGGGAGTTTTCCCAGCATACACCCCCTTTATGGCCTTTTGACTTTGCTCCTGCGAAGGTAGAGCCACCCAGTACTAACCACCAGACCCTGGGCACACGCCTAAAATCATCACAGTGCGTGAATTTTAATCGTTAGATAGATAGAGATCGTTTAAGGAGTGCGAAGATGACAGGAGAACTTCAATCTACTGGAAACTATACTAACACAATTAACACAACAATATCTCTGTCTATTAAATACATAACTATATGGCAAACACAATAAACATGATCACTCAATGAAGCAGATGATACATGCCGGACATAGAAAGTCATGAAAATCTTTACTTTTCCAGCATTCTACACACCAAACAAAGTGGCATTCGTTGGCAACAGAATCAGTCAGCTGGTGTGTGAAATCATGCTACAAGGGGAAAGTGGATTAGCCAAATTCCGGTAAGTAATTTTCTCTGATCCATAAACAGTCGTCACAGGTCAAGAATTGCCAACGCGTCCTGCTGCACTCGAAGGTAATTATGTTGTAAACAGCAGATAGTAAAGAGGAATGACTGGACTCACTCACTCCGATGTGAGATTTGCAGATGTGATCTCACTGGATATAACAGCTCTTACAGTGCATACCAGTGCTGGTCTGTGACAATAATGACAGATTAGAACGAGCCATAAAGATAACCTGACTTCCAGAAGCATCACGTTTAAAAAGGTTTAAAGTTTTAAGTGTAGACCGGTTTTACGTGCCCTCAAATTATATCTGAGGAGGGATAGGTTTTACAGTTCATTTGTTAGGTTAGACCGTAGGTTCCTCATTTCTGTTGACACTGAATCATAATCACATGCAAAGATCAGCGATAATACTGTGAAGCAGGGGTCTAAATGTGCTGCCTGAGGGCCAATGGCAGCTCTCAGACACATTTTGTGTGGCAACAGATGCCATGAAATGCATGGATTATGTTTTAATCATACCATGTCAATACTTCCACTTTCAGTTGCCTACATTTAAAGGCGCAACATGTGCGGATTGGCAACATGTCTGTTTTCTGCTCCAAACTTAAACCATATTTGAAGTAAAACTACATCTGTGATGACCCATTAGCTAACGTTAGCATTCAACCACTTCCTAGTGTTTCACTTCCAGGCTGGAATAAATGTGTCTAAGATATGATATGATAGATAATTAAGATACTAATTAATTCCTTTCCTATCGTATTGTGTGACACTAGCAAACAGTAATGTTGGCTGAATACTAACATTAGCAGTTTTCCAAAAGAAGTCATCAAATAGGATGTTTTATTTTGAAATACGGCTCGTTGTCGGTCTGGATTTTTGCTGTCCATTGTCTTTTTAGTTGCTGATCAACCTGGAGGCAATGAAATGTCAACAATTTGTCAGATTTCCTACATTTACACAGCTTGCAATCTGGAACACAGTCGAGTTTCTCACCCTGAGGGTGTTGTCAGAGGTAAATGGCCACTGCGTGAATATGGTCAATGATCCATTCACCCTCTGGTGTGGTCGAGCTCATACACCCACTTCATACTGGTGCACTCTAATGCTTTTAGCTTAGCAGCTACAGTAAAGATGCTTAAATAGGGTCTAAATGATGTCTTTACTTTAAGTCCCCATCTACTGAATTTGTTTAGGAGAATGCCACATCACCTTTAAGCTGAAAAGCTCCAGAAATGTTTTGTGGCTTTCCATCGGCATGGGCGTGAATAGGTAATTAATCAGCTTTCATTTTGGGGTAAACTTAATAAACAGAGCAACATACAAGCTTAAACGTGGTATTGTTTAAGTATCTTTACTATAATTACACAGACAAAAACAATGTACAATAGCCGAACGTTTCAGGCTCACTTCATCTCATAATGTCATTATCATTACACTCTGCAAAATGAAGCGGCACACGTCACACAGCACAAAATGTTTCACCGAGTACAAAACATGAAAAGAACCAGGTCAATGAAAAACCAAAAAGCACATTTACAGTGATTTACATGAATTCAGTTCACACGAGGATATTCTGTCTGGCAAACACTCCAAATGAAATATTGTTTTAAACCACCATGACCTCCATTTACTTTGGATAAAGTAGAAGACTCAGAGCAGCTGAAATGTAAAGTTAACTTGGCATTACGCATTATGCTGTGTTCTCACTTTCAGATAACCATGTTAGGACGCTACTAATCCTTTAAGAGCATTTTTTTTTGTGTATCAATTCAATTTGCCACATTAAGGTCCTCTCCTGGTGTTTCTTTTTTAATATCTTGAACCACATAAGTAACTCCATCATCTCTCACATTACATACACATGTGGCTGATAATGGGTAATTGCTACTAAATAAACAAATTGGAACTATAAAAATCCAGGTGCAGGACATTTGGAGAAAAAAAAAAAGGGGAAGCAGTGAATCTCGTCTTTGAATGATATTTTGAGAATATTTAAACAGCAGGTGAAACCGCGTTCACACATCCTCATTCATTTCACGTACACCGACAAAATGAAGGCACAGATTAATGAGAAGAGCACGATTGAGATTAGTCTGTACACACAGCTCACTACAGGACTCCTTTTATACGATTAAGATTTAGCTCAATAACTCTTGGGGTGTTCAGCTTTCGCTGAAACACTTTCACGGGTTCACTGCACCTGCATTTAGTGCCAAAAATCAAAGACACACCATGTGCCACTTCAAACGTTGTCTTTAAAGCAGAGGCAGGAATTAAAGTTAGTAAAAATGGTCTCTTCAAAAATGAACAAAAAGAGGGGAAGCGGTGACTGGGCCGTCCAGTTTGGCCACTCTGATGTGACCTACGATGCTCCACGCTCAATATGTGCGTTGGGTCGTAATGAGAACCTAATCCCGATGGGCCTTTCTTGCTCTTGAAGCCCTCCCGTCACTTCTCTCTGCCCGCTCTCAGGCAGATCGGGAGGCTGCGAGTGATTGTATGCAGGCAAATCATAGCACCAAGTTCTGAGCAGCTCCTTCACCCCTTCAGAGAGGGGAGGGTGGTGGTCGTCGACAGAGGTGGAGGTCCTCGCCTCGGTTATGCCCGTTCTTTACGCTTCAGTTTGGAGGACTTCTTGACGGCGCCGTTCTTGTTGAGCAGCTTCAGCACTTTCTCTTTATGGTCGAGCACTTTCATCATGGTGTCTCTGGCCTCGGTCACCTGGTCCATCACCAGCTTACAGCGCTGCATGTTACCCTGTGGACAAAGGATTGCTATTGATTAGTTGTCAACTATCAAATTAATGGCCAGCTATTCTGATGATTGTTTCATCCGTTTGAGTAACTTTTTAAAAATACAAGTCTGAATTGTCCAATTCTAGCTCCTTAAATGTGAATATTTTCTGTTTTTTTTTTCTCCTCTGACACTAAACTGAGTATCTTTTGGTTGTGGAAAAAAACAATTCAAATTTGACAAACAAACAACTCAACAACTAATTATAATCAAGAAAATGATCAACAGATTCATCGATGATAAAAAATAAACACTAGTTGCAGCCCTATGTCAATTAAATCTTATTTGCTGAAGGGGTTGTGATCGGTATTTGCAACTGCTGGGTCATTTGTTTCCACTGTAAACATGACAAAGAAGGAAGCAGTAGCAAGGAGACTAAATGTGCTTTCAGTTTATTTATAAGAAAAACCATGATGGGCTAATAACTGAGCAGAGAAATGTATATTTTTGAGGTCCTGGCCTGCAGTAACAAGAATACCTGTATAAGCTCGTTGATTCGGTGAAGGTCATCATCAGATCCCGCCCTCTTCTTAGGAATCAGGCCCTCTTGAAGGGTGGAGAGGCGGCTGTACACATCATGCTCCAAACTCGACTACAGATCAAGTAACAAAAACATTGTGTTTACGGAAGTACAATCAAAAAATGACAGTGACAAGATTCATCATTTTTTCACTGCACAATATCACTGCATTATTGTTACAAGGAGTTCTGAAGGAGGTGAATCTCAACTTTCAATTGAACAACTGAAGATAAACAACACTACAGAGTTGGATTTTGGCAGGTCTGAGGCCAGCACTCACCAACTGCCTGAGCTGTGCTGCACACAGGTGAATCTTCCAGCCTTGTGCTCTGCATGCCACTCCTCTCTGGTTGGCCATGTCCTGTAAGCTGCCCTTCTTCTCCTCTGTGAGAAAGGCATGAGATTGTTGTTTTAAAGGAAAAGCCGCCATCATCATTCATTCTCATTAGCTGTATTATCCGTATTTTGTTTTTTTGCCTGTGAGCAGGACGCTACTGACCTTTGACTCGGATGTCGCTGTACCTCTGGAAGTGGTGGTAAGCAGCTTTCCAGGGGTTCCGATAGTGCCGCAGGAGAGTGACCGGTGGTCGAGGCCTGACTGGTACATAACGCACTCCTTCCTCATCTGCAAGACAAAAAACAAGTGTTGAACAATCACTGTTAACACATCACTGGCATCACTGCACTAATGGATAGAACTGCACATACCAACATATTCCCTTGGTGGGGATTCTCGTCTCTCAGCCCTGCCGGTGATGGGCCTGCCTGGGGCCTTCTCTTCGTCTGTGCTGTTGGTCTCCACCATCTCACTCTCCTCTGTTGAAATAACATGCTGCTGCTTGCGGGGCTTTTTCCTCGGGGATGCTCCTGGGATGAGGTCTCCTGTAGCAGGGGCGTTCAGGGTGGAGGCCTGGGTGGCGAGGGCTGGGCCCGATAAGTTTGAATTGGGGTCTGGCGGGAAAAGATAGACAGTGTTTTAATACGCGTTTATTTCAGTTTCCTTACGCTGATCATTTTCACTGATGCCTGCCATTCTCCTCACCTGGCTGGGAGGTGTCCATGGCCTCCACCTCCTGCTTTATTTTCAGATCTGGGCAGGCGGAGCTGAGAGCAGAGGCTGCAGTGCTACTGGCTGCAGGCTGAGTGGGAGAGGCCACAGTGTTGGCCATTGAAGCGGGAACAGGGGGAGTTACAGCCATGGCTGCTGGCAGGGCGGAGAGGATGGTGGAGGGCTGGGAGGGTGGCACGGGTCCCGGCGTGGCGAGCATGGTGGGGATGGCTTGGGCGAGGTGCTGGGCGTGTGAGGCCTGCTGCTCTCCCCCTTGAGAGGGCAGTGCTTCTACTGTAGCCATGACAGGAGGGGCCACCGCCATGTGAACCTCCGCTTTGGGCTTCACACTGAGAAAAGGCGAAGGTCCCCGATTACGAACACGTATTAGAAATTCTAATGACAGGATGTTAACAGGAATGTAAGCGCTGTGATCAAAATGGCACAGGACTCACCCTGCAGGTCGGGGAGATCCGGCTCCTCGCATCCCACTATCAATTCTGCCACTACCAGGTTCACTGGGCTGGGCGGGGATCAGGTTCTTACGTACACAGCTGAAAACACAAAGACAGGCAGGTTTTGTTTGGTAAAAGCACAATTTTAACCATCAGATTTGATCTTTACATGTTTCTGTCAGACTTTATTTTGAGAATGTAAAGCTGACAGACTATGTGCCACTGAAAGCCCACATTTAAAATGTCATCTGATAATTATTGCACTGAGCTGCGGTCTAAGACACATTTCCGAGAAGGGTCTAATTTTATGGCTTGGCTTTGGTTTGAAAATTAGGCCAGGGTTAGAGTTACCACAGTCTGTACTGATTCAAGAAATAACAAGAGATTCTCTGTACAGACAGATTTAATCTTAGGCCACATACAAGGTAGTTATGGCGTCAATTTACTAAGATATAATCTGCTGAATAACATTCTCTCATTGGTCTCTGCAACTATCCCCTTGATTGACAATTTCTTCGTTATTTGGATTATGGTAACAAACACAAACATGCTCATCAGGTTCGAACAAGCTTTTTAAGACACGTTTGTGTAGTTTAGAGTTTGCCAATTCTGACTTGGAGCACACACTAAAAGCGGTTTTCTACTCACCTTTCATTTGCAGGTTTCTTGCGGAGGATGCTGGGTCTAGGGGAGGAGACCAGGGTGGGAGCTCCTCCTACTCCACCCTGGGCATGTGCCTGCACCATGGTGGCTACTGGCTGGGTGGTGCTGAATGTTGTGCTGATGGGGCTAGCTACATAGCCATCAGCCAAAACAACCCCTGAACAAAACAGTACACGCATCACAAACAGCTCACAAACACCATGTTGTTCTTCTGGAGGCAGTGCAGATTCAGTACTTACCAGGTTTGGATTCAGACTGCGCCTGTTGCTGCTGCTGCTGCTGCTGTGTGACTATTGGCGTCTGCTGTATTCCTTGTGTGGTGATTGGTGCAGACGTGTGCAGGCCCTGCACTCCAATCGATGCTGGCTGGATGCCCTGCGCAGCGATTGGTGCTGGCTGGATCCCTTGGGTGCTGATTTGTGCTGATGGGAGACCAATTCGATCCACTGCCATCAGCTGCATGTGGTTCAGATGGACAGTGGTTGCCACGCCTACTCCAGCTTGGGTGGGCAGTGCTGAGCTCGGAGCTTGAGGAGTAACTTAACGAGAGGGAATACAAAGTGAAAATTAGATCCTTATTCCATTAAGATACGTGTTTAACCCTCAAGTTTCACACATGCGCAGACTTCAGCATGTTTTCGTCTACATGTCAATTTGTGACAGTCAAACCTTTAGATTTAGTCAATTATAAAGTTTATGCACACCATGTTCAACAGTCACTACAGCAGTTGGCTGTGACTGCAGCAAAACAACGTTGGTTAGCGGTGCTTACCAGGATACTGGCGGATGGTGGATACGGAGCTGCTGATGGGGGTGTAGGTGTGCGTCAGAGGGTATGACGAGGAGTACGCAGGCAGAAAATACTGGAACTGCACAGGCACCGAAGGCCTTGAAGGAAAAATATATACATGATTAATCCAACTCATCATTATCCGAATATATTTTCTGTCCTATTCCAACAGTTGATCACCACGTTGGTCCAGACTGAAATTAAACTACCGGGTGGATTTCCATGAAATTCTTTGTGGGGCATTTATGTCTTCCCCGCAGGATGAATCATAAGAATTTAGGTCATCCCATGACTTTTTAAATAGTGCCATCATCAGGTCAACATTTTAACTAGAAATTCTGCTAACATATTATACATCAGCATGTTAGCATGTCACCGAGAGCATGACTGCATGCTGACCACGGCAACAGCGCTGCTTTGGAACAAATGTAAAGTACAATCTCAGAGATGCAGGTGTGGCTTTAAAGCCACGTTCCTGTTGCTGAGACATGAAACTTCTAATAAATGGTAATTATTTACCTTGTTATTATTTCCAGGTCAGTGTGCCAGCCACATTTTAGATCACCGTAAGCATATGTATGTGTATGTAACTCAGCTGTATTCAGCCCACAATGGCACATTTGTAGAGAATAGCACATATAAACGGTTAGCAAGTGACCAAAATGACACTGATAAAGTAAAGCTCTCAGGGGTTTGTGGTAGGTAAAAAAAAAAAAAACATATCTAAAATAAGTATTCTTAAATTCACACCCATTATGAGAATGCAAATTCCTCTCAGTTAAGTCCCCTACCCACCAGGCCGATGGTAGGCTGTCGGCACTGTCAGGGTTGTAGTCAGTCTCAAATAGGAGCAGTTATAATAGCAAGAAAGACTTTAAAATGCTGCTTAATTGTAACAATGGTTTGTATTTCAGCAAAAGGCCGATTCCTTCCATGCAGGTGCAGAACATACAAGTTTTTTGGCTGCCAGCTGTTATCTTCGCAGTGTGCTCAAGTGCAGCTTTTTGTCCGAACAGAGGCAACAGGAAGGACGCAACAGCTTTTGTCGAGGGTAGTTCTTTGATGTCAGTCTGGTGCAACTTTACACTGAGCTCTCCAAACAAAACTGCTTCGGTTGGATGTCTACTACTGTCTTCTTATGACCTAACAATCATCCATTTCACAGATGTTTTGTCCAGGAGTAACTGTGTCGGTGAGTGAGACTCAGTTTACAATCTTGCGCTCACCTGTTGTCACTTCTTGCTTCCATGGTGACAGGGTTCGGAGACGAACGATGGCCTGGAATGGGGATGAGGTTGGTTCTCTCTCCGGGATAGTCGGGCTGCACACGGGATGAAGAGTGGGCGATGGGCTGAGGGACCACTTTAGCTGTGAACAACAGAAAATGGATGATTGAGAGAAAGATTTACCCAAAACAAAACTACAACAACCACATCCTGCTAACGAAGCACACAACGGCGCTCCAACCAAAAACATAGAATAAAGAACTTACCAACAGGGATGGCTGAGGTGGTCACTGCTGTAGCGTGTGAAGAATGTGACGCCATTGTCATGGTGACAATAGTGTTACTGGTCATCTGCGTGTGTGGCACAGTGCCTGAACAAGTAGGAGACAGGTTTTTAATATTTCTGAGAGAAGAATTGCTTATTTGCAGACAGAAATTAAGATGTTTTTTAACTTGCTTGTAGATATTAATACAAAAAGATAAAAATCTATACCTATTGTTGTGGTTGATGGCACAGTGTTAGTGGCAACAATTGGTGCCACAGTTGCTGCAGCTACTGGTGTCACAGGACTAAAGATGGGTTTCTGTGGGAGGGAAAATGGGAGCAATTATGTCAATGCCACTTATTAAAATGACCCTTCATTGTTGACGCATGCAGTCGTCAAAAAGCAGTAACCTGTGTCATGGTGTGCGGAGGCTGAGGCTTTTGAGACCCGATTGCGGGGTGAGACGGCAGCGTAATCCGTGTGGCGGTGTCGCGGGATGTCTGAGACCTCTGAATGCTGACTGTGGCTGGAGGTGGGTGAATGGTCAGCCCGGGACGCCTGGAAGAAAATATTACTGCATCAAATGAGGCACAGGTACAGTTTGATAAAAGTCTAGAAGGAAGGGTCATCACAGAAAACACAGTACAAAAGTAGATTTGAAAAGTTGATATGTTCACACTAAGGGCTTAACCTCTGTCAAGCAGAAACAGCTTTGTTATAGGGGATCACAAGCCACAGTGGCATTTTTTCTGTTGTGTTTAATGGAGACCAACTGGTTGGTAAACAAGCCCAATATGAGCAGCTGGGAGATCTGCGCTGAAAAAATTGACTGAAAGCAGCTGTAAAGCAGTTTCCTTAAATTCATACAAATATCTATACAGACCAGAGGGACAACATGTAGCTGAACTTAAGTTTGTGTCATTTTCTTTTGCATTCCTTCATAATGTGGCACTGCACAGCACTTCACTGGGATGCCACTATTACATCTATGATGGTCAATTGACTTCCCATTGATAAGTTAAGGATACAGGTGATACCTCAAATTGTGCAAGTAAAAAAAACTGCTGTTAAAAAGGTAAAGGATAATAGAAGAATGTAATTTTTCATGTTGTCACACTGGGGGCAGCTCCCCTTGTCTGATCGCCACAAATTGTTTAACTTTGCTGTAAAAATTCATCAAATGAAAATGGTGACCGATCTTTTATAATTTCTAAAAGGCATGCATGCAGCATCTCTGCTCAGGGCCTAGTTGATAAACTTAGACCGCTACTTACCCATGTGCTACCTCTGCAGAGTGCGTGACTGATGGGCTGATCACTGGGGACTGAGTTCTACTGGCTGAAATGGGGGCCACCACAGTTGGAAGCACCGCTGTAGACGTTGTTACAGCAGGGCGGGACTGTGGACAGAGGAGTATGACACCGTTACATAGACTGTCTCAAATTAAATATAAAATAACACCATTTTAGATGAAAGTTCCTTAAATCACCTGAATTGTCTGGTGGATGATGTGCTGTACTGTGGGCTGGCCAGGGCCTGCACTGGCTCCAGTGGCTGGCCGAAGGACAGTTTTGGAGCTGGACATCACCGCTGCTGCAGCAGCCCCTGCAGGGCACAAAGAAAAACAGATCTGAAGACACGCATTCTGCAAACATGGGGCAACAAGACTACAGTTTCAAGGACAAGCAAACATTTACTGACACACTGTCTTAACACAGTACATCATGCATACCTCGAGGTAAATGCGATGTGAAGGTCTGTGGAGGGACCGCAGGGGTCCCGATCTGCAGTGCAGGAGCACTGCCCCTAATGATCTGAATGTTAGCTGGCATCAGGTGGTGTAAGCTGCTGGAGTGACCCTATAACACAATGAAATCAGCCATAATCTTAAGTAATCAGCAAGAAAGAGACAATAACATACAGTAACAGCCAAAGTACAGCACACTCACCTGCTGACCACTGATGGTAGCCACGGGAATAGATGGGGTTGTAGTACTGCTCTCTATGGTGACAGTAATGTGCCCAGGCACCTTGGGGGGTATGGGGATGTGAGCCTGATTGGAAGCTGGTGCTGGGGCAATAAGACGACTTGGCATAGGGGACTTCAGGACAGCCTAAAAAGACAAGAGGCAAATACATTTCTGGTTATTAAGAGGTTTTAGAAGCAGAGCAATGCCAGAAAAAAAAAATGCATTTACTGAAACCAAAAAAATGCAATATGAAATGTTGCAGTAGAACACTTTAGATTTCACATAAAGTCACGCTAAGATCAATTTGAACATGGTCAGAAAAATCTATCCAACCTGAATCTAATAAACTATTTAAGCATTTTGGGAAAGTATATTTTCAGCCGTGGGACGCATCGTTCCAAATCAAAACTACAAAACATAATATAATGTGTAGTTGAAAATCACTATCAAACTAGACTTAAAACAGGAGTGTAAATTGTATTGATAAAAGGTTATAACTTCTTCATCTTATCTCAGATTTCGGTGTTGGACCAGTTGACACTGAACAACCCAGAACAGACACTTTAAAATGAAACTTGCTCAACAAGACTCAATTGCTACATGTAAAAACTGTTTCAAAATGTAAGCCTATCAGTACAGACTTTCAGTCACTTATTAACCCCTGACTCATCCCAAAGATTGGTCCATCTGAACTTTTCACTTCAGAAATGTTATCTTACATGAACCAGTGACAATCCAACACTTGTGAATGAACAATTCAACCTCATTCAGCCACAGGTAATGGTTGACAAAAATCCAAAATGTACTTTATCTAAATCGACTTTACCTATTATCAAAGTGTGTAAAGACACTGCAGATTGTAATATCAATATGTGCACAAAACTTCAGTTACAGATGTAAACTTCACCTTCATCTGTCCCTCAGTGAGGACCGCAGGCTGGCCCTGTGGGAGGTGGACAGAGGGGGCAGGTACAGCCACGGGTGTGCCAGGCTGGATTGGCACAGTTTGGGGGGCAGCTTGTGGCTGACCATGCGTCTGTACTTGTGGGTAAGGTCTGACCACCATGGTCTCCTGCTTGTCATCTCTGAACGCCATGGTCCCCCCGCCCCCGGCAGGTGGATGATCCTGCTGCCCGTGATCAGCATCCCGACTGCTGTCTGCATCCCCACCACCTGAGGCAAAAAATAATGTCATTTAACTTTTTCATCCAGGTCACATTTCAAGTATCCCGCTAGTGTTTTCAGTGACAATTAGTTACCTGAGGAATTTGACGGCTGGTTGACAGACACCAGGCTTCCAGCAGCAGAGATCTGAGTTGCTCCCCCGGTGGAGGCAGGCAGCCCGTGTCGGGGGAATTGCTGGGAGCTCATTTCAGCTATTTAGGACCTACAACAATGATGAGATTTTACATTAATTCCAGAACCACAAACACCGGATATATCATTTACGTTCATGGCGAGTTAAAAACTGCATTTCGAATATTGAACATGGCAAAATACAACAATAAAAGCCGACAGATTTAACCCGAACAGGCGACGCGGGTATATAAACAAGCTAACGTGCCGCTGCAGAATATTATGGTCACCAGCTAACGTTAGCAAAGAAGCAGGTCGACAACTTTGACGTTGATAAATTGATCTCGATTAAAACGGACAACGTTATAAAAGAATGTTACTGTGAAAAACAAGCCAGAAACATTTGCGTGGACCTTTGTTTAACGTTATATGGGCAACAACATATGACAAAACTGCTCGACAACAACTGTACCGTTGCTGGTCTTTTATCAAAAATGTGCCGGTACAACAACGACTTCTCGACTGCCAACACAAGAAGGACAACACGCGATGTCAACTCGGTCAGATATTACTCGCTATGGTTACTGGTTTTGTTACGGAAACCTTGAAACTAAAAAAGCTACCTCGTTAGCGTGCTAGCTAGCTGCAAGCTAACGTTTACGTTAGAATCGCTAACCCTGCTGTCGCCTGTTTTTCAAGCTAAATCCTGAACTTTCTCGCGAGCACAACGGCGTAAACTTCCGAGGGCTGGACAAAACAAACACGTTTCGATGTGTGTGCAGATGTTACCGTATCGTGGAGTTACTAGGCAATGGTCGTTTTATGGATTACAATTTTTTCCATTCGTCTTTTCTTTTTTCCAACATGTAAGCCGGAAGACCGCTGAGGAAGAACCGGACCCCTCTGTTTTCATTCGACCAATCAGAGAAGAGACGACGAGGTCGTTGACAAATCGGAGCGCCGGAAATGTTCTGACCAACCGAAACACGGGGGGGGAGGACTCTCGAGGGACCGCTCCGACCTGCAACACAAGTGTCACGTGGTCAACGGAGGCAGTCGAGTTAGCGGTGAGGCTAATCTGTTAGCACTGCTAGCTGGCCGCTACTAGCAGTGAAGAAGACTCATTTTACCCTGTTGTACAGTGTTATACTATTATTCCACTGCTTCCCATCGTCACCAATAGCTTCATTATTGAACTCACGATCAATAAATCGTTAATAGTATGTTTGTAACGCTACCGGAGCAGCCCGGTGACTGCTTCGGCTATCTCCGTCTGTCACGTGACCATCACTTTTCAAGTGGTAGGGGTCCCTCCAGAGTCTCCCGCTAACAAACTGATCGGAGCTTTCTGATTGGCTCTCGCAAATGGACTAAAAGTTGAGCCCTCCCAGTAAACAAGTCTAACTGCAATACCACCAGTTCAACACCAGATGGCAGCAGCCAACCATAGAAATGTGTCAGTGCTCCGCTTGTTCCTGTGTGTTGAAGATGTTTCACCTCTCATCCAAACTAACTTGAGGGGAGTTGCAGGCTTTCAAACTATGTGTGGGAGTGTCCTTACAGAGTCGTCGACCCAACAGGACTTCATGTGGGTTGTTAGGGCTAAGTGAGCCCAGGTGTGAATGGTATTTACACCATTGTGATGGGTGGATGTCCAGTATATACGATCGGCTGTGGCTCAGGCATCGAACCAGCATCTTGTTATCGGATGGTCGCTGGTTCGATTCCCCTTGTCTGCATGTCAAAGTGTTTTTGAGCAAGATACTGAACCCAAACTGCTCCTGATGCGCTGGTCGGCATCTTGCATGGCAGCGAGCGCCATCAGTGTATGAATGTAAGTATGTATGAATGTAAATATGTCCTTAAAGACTCTGTAAGGACACTCCCACGCATAGTTTAATATCCGGCAACTCCCCTCCAATTAGTTTGAACTGAAGAAGCCTCTTGGATGAGAGGTGAAACGTCTTCAAGACACGGAAACACATCCGGTTGCGCACGATTACAGCACTTAGACTTACCATGACCTGATCATCAACATTAGGACTCCACTGTATGTCACTACAATTTTGACCAACAGCTAAAGTGTGTGTGTGTGTGTGTGACTGAGCTATGGTTAATGTCATTGGTAACATCTGTGCTTTGCCTGTTATGACAATTCATAATGGCTTTTCAGTGTCCTTTTCCACTTCCCCTACCCTGAATATTTCAGATATTTCTTCACTCAGTTCACTCTTCATGACTACATAGGCAACCACAGTATCATTGTCAGTTGCCTAACTTTGGGTTTACATTAGTTTAAATCAAAAAGGATTCGTGTCCGTGCGAGATAGTATCAAGGATCATGTCGTCGCTGGTCTAACAGTGTGAATGACTGCGTGCTTTATTAGATTCCCTGCCTGGGGAATCCCTGTTTTTCTGGGTATTAGACAGAGATATTAAAATGATGCATGGATTTCAGTTCCACCATTTCTTGAATTATTCTTTTAACTATCTATGCCTATCTTCACATCTACATGCCACAGCTATCAGTATATAATATGTCACTGAGTGGTTTTAGAGAAGTATCCTTCTTGGGGCTTGTGCACTGCAGGCATTTTATTCTGAATTAATACAATCAATTCTAAACAGTGCCTCCTTCTGGTAGAAAATCAATATGTTGACTATCAACAAAAACAAAAATGCCTTTGGTTCTTAAGACAAAAAATTCATGCATGTATAGTTTATAAAACAAAAACATAATTTCAACTTCACAAACAAAATGTTAAATTAAAACACATTTTTCAGTTAAACATTTTATATTAATGCATCAGGAAAAAAAATGCTGTTTTATTTCAGGTCTCAAATTATTTCTTATGTTTGATCTGTACCATCTGTGTCGGTTGTTTTATCTATTCTGAATCTCTCAAGACGTGGAGAAAAGAACAAACCACTTCTGCTCTGCTTCTACCAGTAGTGACTGTGATTCATATCGTAATATGGCTGACCTTTCAGCACCTGAGAGCACACGATTCACTCTTTAATCCCACAGAGGACGAGTCAAACACATTTTCATCTACATACACCTGGGCCATAAAGGGTAGTATAAAAGATTCCTGCATGCTGAGGCATGACCACTAAATTCCCCAGCTGTGCTCGGTCGCTCACTCACTCACTCACTCACATGCACCTGTTGGTATGTTGTTTTAACTGAGAACTCGTAAAACCCTCATGACAAGCATTCTTTGGATAGTACTGCTGACTAGTTAAGAAAATGATGCAGGTTGTTTTGAAAGGTCGCGTCATGAGGAACTCATTTTTACAGAGAAGTGGATATTAGGAAATGTCACTAAGAAATTCACAAAGTAGGGTATTAATTTACACAGCATGAAGCAAGCTGAGACTGGACTAGTGTGACATCAATGTATGAACATGCGGTCTGCTGATAGGGGATTTTCAGGGGAAAATGACTGACTATGTTCACAGTTATGCTGTCCCATCTTTTAACAGATTCTTTACTCTGTTGCTCTGATCTCTGCTGTTTCACATACTAATCTGCCACCCACTCATTCGTCTACGTTGTAAATTACTCATTGGCATCGTAGACTACAAAGAAACCCGCCTTTCACAGGTAAACAGCTTGCACCTGGCTACACAGTGTCAGAGCTTCACGACTGACTCAGGTGCCATTGTCTTCATTTAGCCCGGAGATCATCGTCCACAGCACGTATCCCTGTGTTGCTTCAGACGCAGAATGTTTTGACTCATGCTCACAGTGAATCAGTCTTTCTGGGTTGTGCAGCCCGACTGATTCACTGGAAACCGCTGGCAGTCAAAAAGACACTGGAAACAGCCAAACGGCCACGGTGAAGCGGGAGCCTCATGCAAGTTTCATGTAGAAGGCTGGGGTAGGTTGGGGTAGGGTGAGGAAGGGCACAATGTTGAGGTTAGGGTTGGGGTTGGAGGCAAGGTCTGGTCTAAGGACAGGGTCAGCTTGTTACACAGTCTACAAGTAAAGCGAATAAGTGCTTGGATCCAGTGGTGGGCTTAAGATGTTTGAGGGGCAGGGGCAAAGAAAATTAAAAGGGCACCAGCTGCAAAAATGGCACCGAGGGGGCACCCTTATCTACTTTAGGGACATACATGAGGGCACTTTCGCAGCATTTTTTTCAAACATGGGACACCAGAGGAAGTGATCGAACCTCCTCCAGCAAGTAATTTCAATGCACAGATAATAATTACATTTTGCCTGTCTTGTCCTGTCTTATTTGTTTTGTCATCAAAATGTGACACACTCTGGGTCTCCGGTCAATTCTTTCAGGAAAGAATACTAAAGTAAATCAAGTTAAACCTCAAGTCTTCATCTATGTGACTTAAGTTGCAGGTCTACAGCTATGCTTGTATTAAAATGAGACTGGTGTCACCTACCTTTAAAGCCGTATTAATTCATGTTTAGCCACTTAGGGGCAGCAGAAGAACCTCTGAGCACAACATTGACATACTATTACTGTAAAAGAATGTCATCATGGCAAACGTGTTAGCAAACAAATGCCTCGTTACACCTCTAACAGACAGGGAGCAGTTGTTTCAGTCCACCTGATGGATTTATGTCCACTGATAACTCTGTTTTTGCATTTAACGCCTGTGGGAGATGTCTGAATCTCTATCTACTAAATGCTTCACTGGGTTCCAGGAACACCAACAGACATTTTTTTTATAGTGGGGGCCACAGAATATCTTGGGTTGGCCTCCTAAATGTAGGAGGTGGGAGTCAATATTGGCTGGCTAGCTACGCATTTCTTATTTTCATTATTGATTCATTGTAAATAGCAACTTGTGTTAAATACATAGAAGCATGTTATGCCTATGCAACTCACGGGGTGGGCCACTCCATGGGGGCGAAGCAACGCAGGCCCTCACATGTAGGGGGCAGTGGTGTGGCCAACAATCGTATCAGGGGTATCGCTTCTGTGCTCACTAGCTAGTTTCTAGTTTTGTCCCACTGTCATTTGGTCCTTGGCAGATAGTGTCCAGCAGAGCTTTAGAGCTTTATTTGCTATAAAAAGAGCTGTCAGTGATCTTGTCAGCCATAACACCTGCCGAACATGCCTAAAGATGGTAAAACGTAACTAACATACACATTGTGCTAAAGGGGCAGCATAAAGTGAAGCAAAGGATTGGCGTGGATGGGAGATAAGTAGTAGAAGGGGTGGCAGAACAGGTGTGGAGGTGTGTGGACTGCTCAGCCACAGTCAACACCTTAAAGTGAAACACCGTCATACCTCTGGCATACCAGCCACACAATGTTGCAATTGACGCGGACCAAAAAATTCGCTCCAAGTTGCCTGCTATCTGAGAGGTTTACTTCATCTCAGTAAAAGCCCTAAAATTAGAGGACGGTGCCCTGATTTATGTGGAAAAGTTGAGGGGGTGGGGGCACATTCCATGACTGCTGCAGGCAGGAAGTTTTGGAATCTCCATGGATATTAAGGCAAAACACAGAGCTCCACAGTTATTTTTCCAAGTATTTCACACAGGCTTTTAGTGCAAAAATGTGCTCAAAGGCCTCCAAAAGGAGATACATGATTTGTTACCAAATGTCCCCTCCATTGCTGCCAGACACTTTGATTTACTCACATTATGATACAAATAGTGCATGGCTTTAAAAGAGCATGGAGGCCGGATAAATTAAAGCCGAGTAAACAGACGCACACGTAAAGAATTTATGAAAAGTACACACATTATTTCATGTCGTTCTTTAGTTTACCGACCGTGGTGAACAAACAGCAACACTCTTCGTTACCTCAAAACCATTTTACATCACAGACATCTGTTCCTGATCCATTATGTTGGATGCTGCGGTCAAGTGAGAACCATTCACACTCGCTGGGAAAGTCAAAGCGGTGAAATCATGGGTGATAAATGCACCAATCACAGTAATTCCTGCACAACTCCAGATGTGTGTGGAATGCATACACGTATGTAGGATCGGATTTTGTGAAGCTGTACAAACTTGGCACGTAATCATAACCTTTCACCTACAGGAGCCCCGAACCCCGCTCACAGTTTGGTGGGGGCTCATGTCCTGCATGTACCGATATTGGAGGCAGAATGAAATATCTGAAATGTGTTATGTCTGAGCACAAATGGGGCCAAACTAATGGTAAATCACAGACCCCAAGGTGCTAAGTATGTCCCAGCTGAAGACGGCATTCGGCAGATGGAGATTTATTGTTGCATTTTCCTTTCTGAGCTGAGAAAAGTGGCACTCGGCTACAACAAGTAAAGGCAGCAGGAGGAAAATGCGTGGCATCTGTGGAATGCCATCCCAAACTCTCCAGGGGGAATGAGGCTTGCAAAAATATTTACATTAAAAGTTTACAGAGGGATTTTTTTTTATTTTTTTTTATGTAAAGGCTGCTAGATTGACCATACACATAAACATGAGCTTCCCTGGGAATAAATGCCATTTGCAGATGGATTACATTTTTACAGTTTTATATACAGTACGTTCTTCTGCTTTTTAAGGGCACAATCACACTTGGCCCAGTTGCTCGATTGTCTCTCCTCCCCAGTCTGCAAACAAACTGGACTTTGGGGGTTAAACATCCTTGGGTATGGCACAGAATGCCTCGTGCGAGTGTGTCCTGAAAGATCTTGAAATTAAAAAAGGTCTAGGTCTGCACCAACAGAAGCTCCTCTCTCCCACAGACAACACTGCTCCTGAAACGCATCGTCAGAACAGAACAGGTTTTAAATTTATTATGACACGAAACCAGATCTGTTGCTGTTGGTGAGACTCACTGAAATTCCAAGTATTCCCTAATTTGCTTGGAAATCCGAAGCACAGATCACAAAGTACAGTTAATGGCACGGCGCTATTGACGTCTGTCTGTCGTGAGAGATGGATAATGGAAAACAGACAGTGAGGGCCACGCTGTGTCAGTCAGGTGAGGGAAAATGTTGTTTGTGCTATGTTATTCACCCTCCTTTACGCTCTGTTTTAGTCTCCAGTGACACACGAGGGACATATCGGTCTCTCTAATTGCTGCTCCATGTTCTATGTTCACCAGTTTAGTTGCTAACTTTAACTGTCTGCCATTTGGTGCTGGGCAGGGAGGGTCTTAGAGCGTTCTTGCTACACATAAAGGTTGATGAAAGTGGTAAAAGTGAGGCAAAAGTGGAGCAGTATATTTAGCCAGATCCAAGTGTTTGGAACATACTCATCATACATGTGGATCATTGGGATGCATTGCTCTTTAGGAGTGGTTATAGGACTGTCTGTGGAAACTTTGATACATTTCGTCCCGTCTTGGTCACCAGCGGAATCCTTGATGACCACCACGTATTCAAGCTGACCACAGTCTTAATAGTCTCCACACTACACACACATGGCTTAACAAAGAAAAGTTGAATTCATAGGCAATAAAACATACCCTTGCTTAATTAATCACATTGTGGTGACACAGCCTTACTTAGCGTGGTATGACAAGTAGCTCATTGTGGCTAATTGTAGCTAACGTGAGTAAACTTTACACGGCTGTGTGACCGCTTTCATTACTGAGTCAGTTTGTGACTCTGCTTTTGCTACTGTTAAAACTTTTGGTCGCCCTGTGTTACAAAGCCTTGCTTAAAATATAAGGTACGTTACACAACACTGTGATGTTGGGACTAGTCTAAATCAACAAACTAATTATTACTATTATAATACAAGAGTATTTAGTTGAATTTTTGAACACTTACCACACAATGTAACATTGAAATACTAAGCGCCGTATTATAGGCAACTGGATGTGTTTCAGTTTCTTGAAGATGTTTGACCTCTCATTCAAGAGGCTTCTTCAGTTCTAACTAACCGGAGGGGAGTTGCAGGGTTTTAAACTGTGCGTGGGAGTGTCCTTACAGAATCACTAGGGCCACTTGTGGGTCGTTGACTTAACCGGCCTTCATGTGGGTTGCTCGAGCTAGGTGAGCCCATGTGTGAACGGTTGTTAAGCTCTCTTGGGAGGGAACTACAGCATCATAGGTGAGTAATATGTAATGTTGTAGGCCACCTCCTCTGTTCAAAGACAGCCGTTCTAAACAACTCTGTAAGGACACTCCCACACATAGTTTAAAAGCCTGCAACTCTCCTCCAGTTGGTTAGAACTGAAGATCCTCTTGGATGAGAGGTGAAACGTCTTCAAGAAACTGAAATAAGTCAAGTTGACTATGATAAAGCACTTAAATTAACCTTCATCAAAACACTGGAATAGTTAATGTTATGTAACTATTTCACCATAAAATAACGGCTTCATAAATCATTTTAATGTAACTTGATTTGTAGTAGGGTCCTCTATCACTCTACCAAGTTATTTTCCACCACTGGGTTTTTGTAATCAAACCCGTGCATAAACAGTATTAAACAGGTGTGACAAATCAAAACAGAAAGCATTTTATCAGACATATATTAAGAATTTTATTCTATTGTAGTGAAATGTTAAGGCATACATACAAATGTTTCCTTTACAAAAGTTCACAGCAACATCAAAATGGGTCAACCAGCTGAAGCAAGGCACCTTGACAGAACCTTTTGTATTCATCATCGGTTATAACTTAAAAATAGAGTACATCTTTGGCACCAGGAAACAAAAAAACAAAGTATATAAATGAAAAAAAAAACAAAACAAAATATATTAGCTTCTCTCACTTCAAATAGCCATTCATGTAAACACATTCTAAACAAAGTGAAGGGCACTGACTCAAACTGACACGCTGCATTGACCAGCAAATGCATTGTGACCGGCCATACGATGAAAAAGCCTGAAGAATTGACATGCTAATTGTGGGAGTTCAAACAATACTCCTGTTGAAGAGACTGAAGAGTTTGAGGCACCCGACAACTTTACATTTGTTCGACAATACAGAAACTGGAGGGTGATATATTAGCTTCTTCACAAATCCAACTGATGTTGAGTTTTTAGCAGTATTTCCCCTCTAAAGAGTAGAACAAATCTGAACTGTGGCACATTCCAGTTAAATATAAAACACAGTCCTGGGAAACAGGAGTCTACATTCAGCAGTGTTCAGTGATACTACACACACAGGGAGAAATAAATAGAAAGATTCCATGTTAAGGATGACTCAGAAATGTGAGATACTTGAGCAACGGGGGAAAACACAGCTGAATGTAACACATTGATGGGGACAACAAATAGAGTAGCAAATGCAGGCCAATAATAGTTGACCATTTCTGTGCCTGCAGTAGGACGAGCTACCGCAGTTCGGAAGAAATGAACGGCGCCAGAAAAGGAATCATGTGGAGAATGCGTGCCATTTTAACAAGGGCTAGGGGTCAGACTTTAGATAGCCTTTTTTCTTTAACGGGAGCATTCCCTCAGCGAGGGGAATGTGAGAAGATTAGCTCTAGTATGTCAGCGGAGGGAAGCGAAATGCTGGCCAGTCGCCGTCTGAGGCCCCCCGAACATTAACCTGGGATCTGGAAAATTAGACCCCCGTGAAACGCTGTCAATCCTCGAAGGCTTTTTTAAGAGAGAAATGAGCAGGCTTCGCATTCAAAGGAAGTTTCCAAATCCTCCGCTGAGCTGTGAGCACGACCCGAGTGTATTTTAAAGAGGGGAGCAACTGTTAATTCAGGCTTGAGTGGCTCTGTTAGACAGATTTATCCTCATACTGAGTCATTTTTATAAATATTCCCATTATTTTCAGAGATACTTGTAATAGGATCGCTACTGGAAATTCAAAATAAACCAAACATAACATAGATGTGTTGAGCTCTTAATTCAGACGAGTATATCTGTGTATAATTTAAGTGGACCGGAGCGAGACGAGTGATCCATGTTCTCCTCATCTCACAATATGAGCAGCATTTACAAATATAAATACAAAACCTAACAAAAAAAAAAAAAAAAAAGACCATAACATGCACAACATATGCACAATCAGCAGCCCGGTTCCTTTCTCAGCCTACGATTCAGTCCAGGTACCTTGAACAATTCTGACTCGTGAGGCGACTCGTGCAGTAGAAGGAAAGCTCAGCTCTCCGTCTCCAGACTGTGCCACGTTCTGGACTGTTATTTATATTTACACCAGCCTTTTCTTCACTTGCGGTCAGACGTCGAGGAAGGCCCTTAACACCTTCAGCCAAAAGTCTCTGTCATCGTTGGCTGTCAGTGTTCAGTCATATGCAGCTGGAGTGAGCTCTCAAATGAGGATTTCAACCATCTCCGCGTCCGAGCTGTTGATGCTCTTGAATGTCTTGAGGGGTGCTTTTGGCTCCTCCGAGGTGTCTGCAGTGAAGATAAAATTGGCAGATTAGAAGAGCAGCCTCGGCATGCTAAAGCTGCCAACAAGCCTGTTTAATTTTACCAGCAAAGTTTCAACTTATTCGTAAGAAACAGTAACTCTTGATCGTCAAATAGATGATCAAAGGCGTAGTTTGTGTGGTGGTGATCGGGTGTCAAAGCTTTAACAGAACAGTAAACCCACCGGTTGTGGCTGCTGAGAACGCCGCAAACATCTTCAGCTCTGCCGTTACCGCAGGCTCCGGCGGGGCCTCGTCACTCTGG
>OMLP01031006.1:4275-17368 GCA_900302685.1 Spondyliosoma cantharus
TGGGGGAGGGCTCTTTTTTTTTTTTTTCTTCTCCAGAGCTGGCTTCTCTGCTCCGAGCCCAGCCCCTTTTTTATGTTGGTCTGCTGGAAAAAGCCTCTTGAAACCCCCCCCCCCATAAAGGCTACAGAGGTGTGTGTGTGTGTGTGTGTCTGTGTGTGTCTGTGTGTGTGTGTGTGTGTGTGTGTGTGTGTGTGTGTGTGTTAAGAGACTTGACTGATATATGGCTTCCTGGCTGGCATCATAGCATGGAGAAAGAGGGCTGCTAGAGGAAGAAGGGCCTCCCCTTCTTTTCTCCAGCAGCCCTCGTCTCCATTACTGCCTGCAGGGTTGAGCGACGCACACCTCTGTAGCACATTGTGCGATTAGCCGCAGATCTGGGTTATGTATTCCAGAATAGCTCATTATAATTCTCGTCGGGGACGGGGAACTGTTCCGGGGATGTGTCTAAATGCCCGGTGAGAGGGTGGCGACGATATGGAGAAAAGGAGGAGAGGAGCAGAGGAAAGACAGACGGGGGAGGGGAGGCAAGAGAAGAAGTGTCAAAGCAGAGGAGGCAAGCCCAGGCCTGGACCTGAGAGTAATGATCACTCCAGCTGATTGTATCAGCGAGCCTCACTGTTCCCACAGAGCTGGCTCTGATGCACCAGCAAGCCGTCCCCAGTTAACAGTTTTCCCCTGGTTGTTTTTGCAAGATTTTCAGTGTCGCCTATAACAGACTATTCCTAGCTACGCAGAGCTAACAAATCCCCTTCATATGTTACGGTACGATATACCTTATTGTCCCTGTGGGTAAATTTGTCTTGTACTCAAATGCTGCGCACCTAACTGCCTCCAAGTTACAGTTGTTTGTTGTACAGTTATTCACTCATCATCTGCGTAGTGATTGTGGAGGTTCACCAAGGGGCCTTGGCCGATGTATTCAAAGCTCTGCTGAAGAATGTTGTGACACAGCATGCCATTATTTTGCTGGAAATGTGCAGATCCAACACAAGCTTGCTAAACCTGATTCATTCAGACTAAATTGATTGAAAACATTTGCGGGGATGCTGAATTAGTGGTTCTTGGTTAGTATAGCTGCAGATACAGAGTTTTTTCTTAGATCTCCTGCATAAAAGCACTTAACAAATGCTTTGGACTGTGTGACAAAATTAAATTTCACAATATTTTTGACTGAATACCTCAATCAACATTGTAGGGATCACTCTTTCTTTAACAAAATATTGAGATTTTTGATAAATAATCATCAATAATGCCTTGGAAATGGCTTGAAAAAAACACTTGCGCCATATCATGATATGAGATATTGTCTCATCATAAGCTACATATATTTGCCTAGATTCAGCCATCAGATTAAACTTTATTCCAGAGTCGTGAGCCTTCAGTCTTTCCTGCTGTGTGTTATGAAACATGATTTTCAGTAAATCTCTCAGTTGGCACCGAGTTGAAATGGCACATTTTCACATGTATTTACGGCTCGAGTTAAGCATTTCTCTGCATTACTGTGTAATCTCCTGTAATACGGTATACCCTGCTCTGATCAGGGGCATTAAAGTTGTGTGTCCATTTTCCCAGCATGCCCAGGGCTTTACGAACATGCTAACATGAGTCGAGGATAGGCCCTTGCTGCTTCAACTAAAGCACACTACTGCCATCACACTCGCTCTTTGCCTCTTTTGCATTCAGTTTCTTTAACAAAGTTCCTGTTTTCACGATCGGACTAGAAGTAGAGCACATCGGTATGAAATCGGTCATCATGCATGTAGTTTAAGGGTGAATGAGATTCATCTGTCCTAATTCCATAAATGAGGGCCTGTCTGGTGGATCAGGTGTTGCCGTCCTTGTCTTTGGGCCACACCCTCTGCCCCCCCTATCTACTGTGTAGTTTTACCTGCTCAGGTGTCACCTAATCCTTCCCCGCGGCCCTGCTGTGCCACCGACCCCCACCCCCAGACAATAGTGCAGGGCTGACATTACCATGACCTAATGGAGACTAGAGCGAGCCGAGTTTCCAAAGAGGGCACCCCACCGAAACTAGAGTTGCTCCACAGAGATAGAGAGAAGGGAAACGTAGGGGAGGCGCCTGAGAAAAGTGGTTACTTTACCCTTTCTTCTCCTCCGCCCCTCTGGCTTTTGTGCCAGAACAGTGGCAATGTGTACAATCAGAACCTGATCTATGTAGGGTTGCAATTTGTTTAAAAAGGAAGATGAGAGGAAGGCTTCCAGTTTCTGAGCTGCCATGTGATTATGTGGCACGCTGTGTTAACAGTTTGCTAATTTCCCCATGAGAACTAAAAGCTTGGATTGATATTCTCACAGTGGGTGTCGCAACAGATGCAGTTTAATTGTTAAATATGTCAGGCATGCAGGTCTGTAACCGTCAGCTTTTTACACCTGTATTAAATTTTAATCCTACTTGCGGCTATAACAAACAAGTGCAGCACCTGATGCTGATTTCCATTGTCGATTGATCTGTTAATCATTTTCTCGGTTGATCAATGAGTTGTTTGGTCTATAAAATGTCATAAAAGAGTGAAAAATGTCTGTGTTTCCCTGAGGCAAGGATGACAAGCAAATGCTTTTTTTGTCCCCAATCCAAAGATTTTCACTTTCCTGTCATGGTGAAGTCAAAAAACACTAAATGTTAAAAATATACAAGCTGAAATGAGAAAAATGTACTTGACTGATCGATTATTATAATAGTTGCCGATTGATTTAAAGGTCCCATTTGTAAGAAAATTTGTTTTTGAGTCTTATTCCCAGCTTTTCTTACAAATGGGACATTTTATTAGTTGGCAACAAATCAATGAATTGATGTGTTGTTGCAGCTCTCCAATAAAGTAGAATCAAACCTAAATTGTAGAATAACAGGTTTCTTTTGAACGATACAAGCTCCGTTTTAACGTGAAAGCCTTTGCATGTTGCAATGACAAAATTCAAATGCTGCTCGATCACCATTGTTATCTTTGTGTATCTATCAGTCTAGCATGTCTTGTTGTCTTCAATGAAAAAACCAACCACTCTTCTTTGTTTTGTTTTCCAGCTTCAGGTGGTGCTCGTGTAGGAAGAGAGAGAGAGTGAGAGAGAGAGAGAGAAAGAGAAGGAGAGAGAGAAAGGGAAGGAAAGACGGAAGGTGGAAATGGAACTGCCAAATCATGCCAAACAACTGCTGCTGCAACTCAACCAGCAGAGAGCCAAGGGCTTCCTGTGCGACGTTATCATCGTGGTGGAGAATGCGCTCTTTCGTGCCCACAAGAACATCCTGGCGGCGAGCAGCATCTACTTCAAATCTTTGGTCCTCCACGATAACCTCATTAACCTCGACACAGAAATGGTTAACCCCTCTGTATTCAGACAAGTTCTGGACTTCATCTACACTGGCAAGCTCCTGTCCTCGTCGGAGCAGAGCAGTGAGCAGAACTTCAGTGCCCTCTTAACCGCAGCCAGCTACCTCCAGCTCCATGACCTCGCTGCTCTGTGCAGAAAGAAGCTTAAGCGCAATGGTGGGAAACCCCTGCCAGGTAAACCCTCCACTCCAGGTCCCCTTAGCCGCTTACGCATCAACAACCAGCGCCTTTCCTCTTCTACCCCTGCTGGCTCTAAAAACCACTATCCTCCGACCCCTTCTGATGCCGACCAGCCACAGCCAGATGAAGGCCTTCGGGACAAGCTCTCAGATGACGAAATGTTTGTCGGCAGCACTGGGAGGAATGGGAATGGGGGGAATGGCAGCAGTAATGGTAACCTCAGCAGTGGAGGAAGTGCTGGGGAGCCAGACCTTGGACTAGACCTGTCCAAGAAGAGCCCCCCGTCTGTGGGCACAGCCACTGATGCCCTCAGCCCACACAGCAACTCCCAAGAATCCCCGCAATCTGCCTCAGTATCCACAACCAACAGTGCCTCACTGGATGACTCCTCTACCACCCTGCCAGGTGGAGACACCTGTGGCTCAGAGAACATGGAGCTCAACTCCTCTTCTAAAGCCTCAGAGGAAACTGGAAACCAGCCTGATGGCCCCCCACCCCAGAAGAAATCCCGGCAGGGTGCTCGCAAGAACGAATGGCCTAAGAAAGAGGCGTCAGGGTTGAAGTCAGAAGATCATGACAGGCCCCTGGTTAATGGGGTGATTGTGGGTCCTAAAGATGGCCGCTCTTCTGGGGCTGGGGCGGGCAGCGGCAGCAGCTTCACCTCTGACCAGTGTAAAGATGAGGAAGAAGGAGGGGAGAACGGCCATGACCACAGTGAAGAGAGCGGGCAAAGTGACGGAGAGAGTGCAGGAGGTGGAGGAGGAACGGGAGGGGGACAAAGCGCCAACTACGTGTACCGGCAGGAGGGCTTCGAGCCAGCATTTGGAGACAACCTCTATGTGTGCATTCCCTGTGGTAAGGGCTTCCCCAGTTCTGAGCAGCTCAATGCTCACGTGGAGACACACACCGAGGATGAGCTCTACATCAAAGAAGAGGGAGGGACCTTTGTGAAGGAGGAAGACGAGGAGGAGGCGGAGGACCTATCTGCCCCCACGGGCCCCTCCAACTTTGGCTCTGAAGCGCGTCCGTTCAAGTGTACAGTCTGCAGTAAGAGCTACAAAGACCCGGCAACGCTGAGACAACATGAAAAGAGCCATTGGCTGACCAGGCCTTTCCCCTGCAACATCTGTGGCAAAATGTTCACCCAGAGGGGCACCATGACGCGCCACATGCGCAGCCACCTCGGCCTCAAGCCGTTTGCGTGTGAAGAGTGTGGCATGCGCTTCACACGCCAGTACCGTCTGACAGAGCACATGCGTGTCCACTCTGGGGAGAAGCCGTATGAATGCCAGCTTTGCGGGGGGAAGTTTACCCAGCAGCGCAACCTCATCAGTCACCTGAGAATGCACACCTCACCCTCTTAGAAATGCATCAAGCCAAAGAACTCTGGGAATAGAAACAAACAAAAAAAAACATTTCTCTACCTTTTTTCCATCTCAAACAGCAAAGAAACGCACACGTACACGTTCACACGCAGACACAAACACAGTTCAACATGTTTATTCCAGTTTACGACGCCCTGGCTAAGTGAATGATGTAGCTGTTAGCCACAGTGGGCTCTTGGTGATGGTGGGATCTTGTCAAACGCAAGGATCATGTCATCATGTATAACGAGTGACGTCTGCTCACCTCTCAGGAGTTCTCGAGAGACAATTACTCCTGTCTCTCTCCAAAGTCACAAAGCCATGGTGGAGTGGCACGACTTCTGGTCTGCGTTGCAAGTCTGTCAAATGTGAATGTGGGTACTGATATGTCAAGCCCCCCCCCCTCACCTCATATCCCTCAGCAGCCTTTCTATACTTTACCTGTGAGCATTGAGTTTCTCAGATTGTTCCTCACACCAATGAACTCAAGAGTCCCCACTGTACTCCAGTGCTACCTTAACCAAAAAGAAAACCCGTGCAAACAATACTGGCAATAATTCAGCAAAAAGATTATTTCTACCCTGACAGCTTTATATCCTTTGTTATGTTGGTGATGGGGATCTGTTTGTAAGAGGAGGGGTAACTGGGTTTGGGACCATCTCCATGCTTTAACTGAAAGTCCTGAAGGAAGGTTTGTGGTGGAATGAGATTGGATTAAGTTTTAGTTTTACAGACAGCAAATACTCCTCTCTGCAGCTGTTCGCAGTGACACAGAGAGGCTTTTCATTGTTTTTTCGGTTTTGCCTGCTAGTGCTCCCAGGGGTGAACCCTGGTTCGAAAGATGAACCCCTTGAGGTACTTTGTTTTACTTAAAGAACTTGTAATGTTTCAGTGAATGTTTAAACTGGAAGGTCTTGGGATTTTTCTTGTGGAGGGGGGAGGGATTGCGGGCGGGGGTGGGGTAGTTTGACAGGGAGTAAGAAAAAGGTTTTAGACTGAGCATTACGTTCAGTGGGTACGTTTTTATTTTTTTTGTCTGTATAGCTTTCCTCCCCTCATAAAAAAGAAAAGTCTATTTATATAGGCTTGTGACCTCGCTACCTCTGATTACTCTTACGAACTCTATGTTGATTAGTTGAAAGTTCCTATGTAATTAATTGTAAAAAGTGTGTAGATTATGGTAACTTTTCACCTAATGCTTTAACCTGCCCATCTCTCAACACAGGTTTTTAATGCTCATAGATTTTACACATTAATATTGTTTTTAGCTGTTGTTTTTACCTGTCAAATATAGCTTTTTTTCGGGCGCCCTGCTCAGTGTGGCGCCCACCTCAAAGTTTACTGTAGCTTCCCCGCCTGGAGCAAATAGTGGTTAGTTAGTGTAGATGTATAGTGTTCCAAAGATCTTTTGAATGTTGAGGAGAACAGAGCTAACTAACAAACATTGCTAGACAAGTTCATAACCAAAGTTTTTTAAAAAGATGTACTTAAGATATATAGCATACTAAATTATTTCATGTTTTGATTTTTCTTTTTGCTGTATAAAACAAATTTATGAATTATATTCTAAGTCCAGACAAAGAAAATCCACTCTTTTTCATGGAGTTTTGGCCAATGACTCTGACACTGAGGAAGGTTCTCGTGGTTTGCAAGGAAAGCTTGTGCTGATTGGTGGGCCGGTATAACGTAAACTTTACCACCTAACGAAAAAAAATGGTAAAGTTTTAAAGCATGTTCCCACCGAACATGTTTTTTTTTTCTTTTCTTTTTTTTTTTTTTTTTTCTTTTTGTTTGTATCCAGAGTCCTTATCACTTTATATTCCCTGACTCTAAAAACAGGACTCGATGACATTGTATGTGTTCTGTTAAGACCAAAAAAAAAAAACAAGAAAAAGAAAAAAAAAGATAGGAATTATAATCAGAATTTTAATGTGAAGTTCAAGTTGCTTGTTAGTTTTTTGAGCCAGACTTGTGAAAACTTGTAATAAGAAGGGAGAAGCAGAGATGCACTGGACAGCTGGACAGCTCATTGGTCTACTGCAGCATCCTTTTTCGTTTTCTGATTGTATTCCATTATATCACAGAATGATTTTTAAATTATTTTTTAAACCTCTTAAGCTTTACCTCATCGTAAGCAACCATAAGTTGGGAACGGCCCCTCTGTTGTCTTTGGGTTTCACTGACACCTGTCCAGTGTATCTATTCTTAACAGTTACACTGTGGAGCATGAACCTTCACTACAAGTTTTTGGTATAGGCATTCCTCTGTTATGTTGGTTTAACTGTCTTTTTGATTTTTTTTTAAACATTTCTTTTTTTTTATTCCTCTTTCGTCCTCATGTTATGGTCTGTGAAATGTTTGTTATAATAGGGATGCAGCTACAGTTACACAAACATCACTACCGTTTTAAGGTACCTGCGTCCTGGACTCCCTGAGTTGTTACATAGTTATGTTGGATGTTGGTGTCTTGCTGTTAAGCAGTTGCTGTTTAGTGATTGCATGGTACATCTATGAATTTTTCACACTCCCCCAACCCCCCCACCTTCAACTACAAACATGTTATTTATCGCCTGATCCATTGTTGCTTGTGACCTCTTCTAGCTTAAGAGGGAGTCCACAATGCATTGCCTTCAAACGTTATTGTACTTGTCAGCACTTACTGCAGTACAGCGTAATGTCTGTCATGCAAAAGGTGTTTTTACAGCAAGATCTCTAGCCATCTCTGCAAAAGACTTTGCAGCTGCATTTGAACGCTCGCTTGTCTGACATAACGAAGAAAAAAAAAAATACTACGAACTCCAAACTGTGACCATACTACTACTACTACTACTATTACTACTTCTAGTACTACTATTCAAATACTTCAGGGATTGTTCTGCATCTGTGAATGCAGACTCTCAGCTACATTTGTAAGACATGGTATTGTATCGATTTCTCTGTATTTTAATCATGGGAAAAGCAAAACACTAGTTTCATATTTAAGACGAACAGGGGGGTACTTTTTCAACTAACACAAAGAGCCTTGACAAAAGGCGAGGCAGCTCGAAACAAGTCTACATTTTTAGTTAGTAACACAGTATGTTCAGAAATAGTTGCAAAGTTGTACAAAGAAACTAAGAAGAAAAAAAAAAAAAAAAGCTCATACCCAAATCCACAAACTATTTTTTAAACCAAAGCACATTTGAATGATTATGGAACCATGTATGGCTCTAAAAAAAGAAACATATGTATTTATCTCATTGTTTACATAAACTTTTACAGTTTTACAGACCTCAGTCGAGGCTCGGCCAGTCAGAGGTGGCTTTGTGTGTTTTTGTTTTTTATTTTATTTTATTTTTTTTAAAGGATGCTTTTCCACAGAGGTTGCTGCCAAAACAAAAGCAAAGCGTCAAACCTGGGGTGAACTGCTGCATATTCAATTAAGGGGAGGGGTGTGTAGTTTAGGGGCAACCCCGACGACCCCCCCTCTGCCAGCTGGCTTTGGGGTGACCCTGCGCCCCAGTCCCCCTGCCCTCTGGCCTATCTTCAGATGGGACTGCAGCATTAGGGAGGGGGGGGGAGTGCGTCCTTGACGTATTAATCAAAAGAATTGTTAGCCAGGGTCTTTAGCTCAATGTTGTGTCTCTGTGTTTACCCAAATGCACTTGAGGACTACCTCTGCTGATTGGGTCTCTTAATATGTAGGAGTGTGTGGGTGACGCTTGAATGGTTTGGGCAGTTTTTAGTAACATGGTACATCTCTTATGCTGGCGGTTCTTGAAACTTAACTGGAGAATGTAGCTTCGATTTGTTCAGTGCATGTGAACAGGCTTACCTGGTAGTCTTAACTGTGAATGTTATTGTCGTATATTTCTGATTTTATGATGTTGGGTTTTTTTTTTTTTAAGCTGCCTGTGTTCTGTGGGTTTTAAGCAGCACAAACCTCTGGCTGGCCGGGCCTCATACAAAGTTGGTGCAAACACTTATTGACAGTGTTCTTTTTTTATCAAATGTCTATTGTCAGTGATGAATGTATTTATTTCTGGTCCTGCCCTCACCTCTGAAGAGAATATGCTCAGTGTGTGAGACTGAGGTGGAGGCAGGACCCCCTTTTTATTTTTATTTTTTATTTTTTGTTCTGTTTTGAGGATTTCAAGCTGAGAATCAAAAATGAGACACAACATAGCCATTAACCACAATCTGTGAAGGTTTTTTTTTTTTTTTTTTTTTTGTGGGAGAACTGATTTTATTTTTTCCAACTCAAAGAAAAATGGTCTATGGCATTTAATATCTACTTTCTCAGTTATACCTGACAGTCTGTAGGGTTTTGATTTCATGTGATTCACTATGGGTGTTTTTTTGCCCATGTGTTCTTGGGTTCTCACTGAATGACTGCACACCGGGGGAGTTGAACTTTAACCCCTTGTGTGTGTCTGTGGACACAGGCAGGTTGCTGTGACCTGCCTGTACAGAAAGGAGGCTACTGTATCTCTTCAAACTTGCTCATCCTGGGTGTTGCCACGCTGCTGCCATTAGGAGAAAAACACATCAAACAGCAAAACATGCACATAATCGATACACCGCTCAACAGTCTTGTGACTATTGTTACATTTCTTGTCTTAAACCACTTCTTCCATCTCCTTTTTTGTTCATGATGTACGTGTTTTTAGATTCTGTTAGTTCCACGTTGGAGGGTTTTAGAAACGCTGGGTGAGATAGCTTTACTAAGTGCACTTTGTATGTTTTTTCAAAGCCTCTGGGAAGACCCGGGTGCTCTCATATCAGTTCCCATTTAACTGATGGTTTACTCTTTGTCTTTCTCTTCTTACCTCATCATTGTTCCTGTATGTTTGTTGAAGTATCATATCATTATGCAGTGTTACAAAAGCTTTAAAAGTGAATATACAAAGCAGGAAATGCGGGCCGAGCGACTGTTCCTCGGATCTGAGCATTCAAGTTTCCATCTCATTTCTTGATATTATCGTTGTGACGCCTCTGTACGGTTGTTACCACCATTTTCCTCTCCAGGCGTTTTGTGTAGTAGAGGGGCTGGTCTGTCCAGTTATTATGGAGATGCTCCTTCTTACCTCGGCAGACTTAACCAAAGCCAGTTTTTAAAATGGCCTCCGGTGCCATTAAAGCATGTCTAAGCTTTACTGTCCCTTGCTTTATCTCAGATACACCTAACCCCAGCCCCTCGCTTCTGCCCTTTGACCCCTCCGCATTGTTCCCGCACAGGCAATTGTATCCTCTGCTCTGCTGCATTTTTACATTTCACAACAGTATTTACTGTACCTCCAGTGGCGTTGTGCAGTAGTGACTAAAAAAAACAAAAAAAAAACAGAAAACACCAAATTACCTCAACTTTCAGTGTTTACAGAATTGTGCTATCTTGCCATTACATCTCAGCATTTGTACTTTTTTTTTTTTTTTTTTTTGCCGTCCATCTGTAACCAAAATATGCTTGGAGTTTGTAGCAGCATGTTTCCATATGTCACCTTTTTAATTTAATTTACATCTGTTTATGAATTGACAACGGCACAGCGTCACCTCGACTCTGCACCGCGTTAATGGAAAGACTAGCTGCTAAAGAAATAGTACTTGAAGAGTTGATTAGCGGAGTTGCCCATGAAGTGGGTGTATCAGGCTTCCTCTCTGGTCTGTTTTCTTCAGGAAGAGCCTCTCAATAATGTATCAGTATCCGTTGGCTGAGAGGCTCTGGAATGGACATGTAGGGTCTTTGCTGATGAATAATTAAAGGCAGAGAACCCCCTCCCCCTTGGCAAACACACTACACATGCAAAGGTGAACACACCCAGGTGCACTTTTTGCCGGCATGTGTGCATGCGCACCTCCACTCATGCAAACGCAAATGCCACCGTCTAGACTTCAAACACAACCTAACATGCACACACCAGTATTTAAGGTGAGATTCTGTGACCCCCTTTTTTGTGGCTCTTGGCAGCACCCAGGCCGGGTTCTCTCCCTCTCTTTATCTCCACTTCTCTTGAGAGCTCGTATTCAGGTCAGAGCCACCGACGTGCACAGTGACGGGGCTCGCAAACTCAAAGTGTCATAAAAGTGTAATACAGCTGACCTCAGCACTCACAACCTTGCAGTCTTAATGTACAGCAGTGAGGAAAAATAAACTGTTATTTTATGATCTTTTCATTAAAAGCTTGATTGAAAACCACCACCTGGTCTTTGACTTTGTTTTAGTTTTCTGTCCCTCCCCTGAGAGCAGGTCTGATTCTGTCGTTGGGTTTGGTGTAAGCGATCCTGTTCATAGATGATTATCTGATGGGTAACGTCTCCCGACTCACAGGTCACGTTTCTTGTTTCCTTTCAGGTATTGCTACCCTGTGCTGTATGCCGCAGGGTTAATTTAGGTACATTTTATGAACATGCCAAAGAGACATGTGTTATGTGGTGGCTTGCATGTGTATTTCATTCCTGTGAAATGGAAAAACCTGTCGGTAGTCTTCACAGACAGTAAGGCCTGCACACATGTGGAAGTAACGTGAGTACAGGTTACGTGACAAAATAACAGTTGACAACACTAAAGCCCTGCTTTAATTAACGATTCGTATCACTCAGTCTTTGACCGAGGCATTGACTTCATTTATCAGTTAGCTCGTAGTGTTGCAAGCACCAGCAGGTTTACTGTTGGTACACCAGCAATTCAGGAAAAGCGACTTTCTGCCCTCTTTGTATCTCTTTGAAGGGTAGATTCATCCAGAAATTAGAGCTGTTGTACACTCACCTCCATGCCGATGGAAAGTCGGATGAAGGCTCATAGTCAACAAAACATTTCTGGAGATTCACACCAAAACAGAAACTTAAATGGATGGGTACTTTTTGTCAAAGAAGAAAACAATTTCAAAATACAAACTCTGACTCTGTTCAGCTCGTCCAGCAGATTCCAGATCTCTGGTCACTTTGAGCTCAGAAGCTACAGTTAAAAAAATAGGGTGTAAATAAAATAATTTCAAGTCACTTTGGGATCTTGGGGATTCTACAGACTTGAGATATTGCTGGGCCAGTTGTATGTTTCATGTATTTTTCCCGTTGTTTTTGGATTTTACTGCAAGTCCACATCTACTTCAGTTGTTTAGGAGAATATTGGACATTTTGAAAAGCATTGTGTGCCTGAATCTGCCAGGAGGCCATCATGATAAGAACATGTATAATAATATATTAATTAAACTTAAAGAGACTTGAATTTCTATGCAATTAAGTGAAAAAAAAGTATATCAGCAGTGGCAATCAGCCAAAATGAATTTGGAAAACATCGGCATACTAGTTGTCAGCAAAAACACAGTATTGTGCATCCCGAGTACTTTTTTTTTTTTTTTTATGGAAAAGTCTGACCAAAACCGATCCAATTGAGAAATATGGACCTATGAGGTGAGGTACAGAGGCGGACAAAATACAAGAGTGTTTGAGGGACTTGCAGGAAGTTGTTGAATGTGTCCATCCTGTCACCCCAGCAGTGAAGAGATGTTTTGCAAATAAGCGTATTCCCCCAAATGTCAAACTTTTCCTTTGAGATTAAATAAAAGGCCTACAAAAATGAGAGGCGTCATCTCACTGTGTTGTTTGGGGTTTTCTCCGGTTGCCTCCACCTTCTGTATCAGGACAGACCGGGCAGCTGTGGGAAACACTGGGCCTTTTCCAGCCTGCCTACAGCCCCCTGCACCCCCCCACAGTATCTCTTTCTCATATTCCTTTTGATGCCAGGGCAGGAATGCCCGTGGCTGTGGTATGGCCTGCCTAACATTCAGTAAACAAGCATTTGCATAGATCACACATGCTCGTCCACACGCCCTCCTCAGGTATGTAGATGAGCTCCTTAAAACCTTCTCGTCTGCCATTCTCCCATCATGTGTTTCTTCAGTTGCTTTTTTTGTCCCTAATTATGAGTTGGTAATTTCGCTCTCTCTCTATGCCATCCTCTTTCCTTATTCCCCCCCTTATCTCTCCTGCCTTATTTCTCGTCATCCTCGCTCAGGTCAGGTTGTAGGGAGCTGGCACATTTATTGCTCCTCTGTGCCATTAGTAATGCACTGTGCCCCTAGAGGTGTCACATGCTAAATGACCCTGAATGGGGGTCGCTGAGAAACAATAGCCCTGGTGACGATAGCCCTACCCTGCCCTGCCCTCCCCCACCCGAGAGCCCCTCTCTCTCTCTCCCCTAACATCAGCGCCAAGTGAGCACAATAGGGA
>OMLP01031019.1:4683-16024 GCA_900302685.1 Spondyliosoma cantharus
CTTCATCTTTTTTTTTTTTTTTTTTTTGTCCCTCTCCCCTTCTCATTCTCTCCTTCTGTTCATTTTTTCTCTCCGTGTTTCAGTCTGCTGTTTCTTTTTCCTTCACCCATGCTGACCTCCAGGCTTACTCAATAGCTGTGTCATCTCTTTTCACTTTCCATCTTCCTATTCTCACACTCGTCCGTCCCCTCTGGGGTTTCTTCCTCTTTGTCTGTCTGGTGTTATTCTTATTTTGACACTGCGTCTCCGCTAACCCCTGCTATAGCCTCTCGTCCGCTAACGTCTCCTTTCCCACCGTTCACATCGCCTCCTTTTCTTCCTGCTCACCTACTGATTCATCCTCTGCACAAACAACGCGACTGTAAGTCTGAGAGTCAAGAATGTGCGCAAACAGAGTGAAATGGTTTATGTAAGTGGAACAAATTCGGAGGAAGTACTTTCTGTTCTGCATTAGTGCTTCTCCATCCTCATATTTCCTCTTGTGGTTTCATAGAGAATTAGATTTATGGATGGATTCTCGACACTGACCAACCATCCACATGAAAACCTCAGCTGTCATGCCGATGGAAAGAACGCTATCATTATTATTATTATCATTCTAGTACTTGTAACGGCACATACTTTCAGTGCTCTCGCTTCATCTTCGCTCAGTGCATCAAGGTCCTCGAGCAGATGGCCGCTGATCAAAGTAGTTATATGGTGTGTTTTCTCGCCCTTTTTGCTCCTCACCTGTGTTAGTTATCACTCTTGTGTATTTTATGTCCTTGCCTTCCGCTCTGTCTTCGTCTGTTCTGTTTGTCATGCATCTCCTGTTCCTGTTCCTGTCTGTATCCCTGCGTCAGTCCGGTTCCTCATGCGTGTAGTTTGAGTTCTTCTTTGATCTTTGATCAGCATATCAATAAAGCTCGCTTTTTGTTTCTACCTGTCCGCCATTTTGTGTCTTTGGCCTGGGATCCTTTTTGTTTAAGCTTTAAAAGTCCACTGGTCTAACATTGCACTGTTCGACATCACGGACAGTTTAACAACGAATGGTAAAAAGTTCAGATTTTATGGAGAAGATAAAAAGCAAAAATGCCACGATTGACTTTTCTGGTGCCTGCACTCACTCGTGTGACAGATCAATCATCATCAGTGTTATCAGCTCTATTTCCCTTCCATTTAGCACCAGACATAATCCCCTGATTGTTGAATGTCTCTTGGTTTTAAAGTTCAAAGTGCTTCAAAACTTTTACCTCGCGGTTATTTGACGTCACATGCAAACAAAGTTGCATTTATTTCTGAAATAAACTTATTTGTGTTCTGAAGAATGTCTCATGACTTGTCCCAAAATGCCTGGCCGACTGTCTCACCTATGAGCGGAGACTGCACTGGGACGACCTTGCTGGGTTTGAGGATAAACTGGCACTGGGTGTCTGGTGGGAGACACTGGTCCAGCAGCAGCACCCCTGGACAGTCTGTGGGAGTCGTAGGATCCCTCCCTGCTCCTCCACCACTGCTTCCACCATCCCGAATGTGGCTCATCTTAATGCTGAAGGGAAACTCGTGGCCTGAATGGGAAGTCAAGGTCCAGAGGTTAGAGGTCATTTGTATGTGCAATCGGTGCATGTGCCATGAAGGCAAAGCAAAAATATGATACACATTAGGGCATATCATGTGCATGAATTAGCAGTTTTGAGTTGGGATGTTCGGAATTCAGTGTAAACTACAGAAAAAAGATTATAGTGAGGGACTGTCACAGAAATACCACTGTGATAAAAGATTAAGTGCCTTGAAACGCTCCCAGATGTTGAGTTTTTGTTGTACAGTAGATGCTCATAGAGTACTGACCCCTGCTGTGGTATTCCAAAGTATTCATCATGGGGGAGAGAGATTTGTTGTCTAATGCATTTATGAATGATAGAATCATATTTACCATTGCTAGGATGTGAATTGTCATTGCTTATATTGTCTAAATAGGGCAAATAGGTCAAACTAAAGGTAAAATTGTAGTTTATTCTAAACAATACCAAACATATTTTACATAATCAGTCTAAGACGGGCGTGCTCACCAATGAGAGGGTATGGAGGGTCGTCCTTGCTTGAGTTCACCCACAACCGGTGGTCTTTGACACAGCCCTAGACAGAAAACAGATGTATCTCACACCTAAAAGAAAAATTCTGCCTCTTTTCCTGCCTCCATTCATTCATGCACATCTGTGGTGTATAAATGCCTCCACAAATGCTGTTACAGTACAGACTGGTTTGGATCCGCTGTTTGCTGATATTCTCAGCAACCAGGTGTCGATGTTTAACAAACCTTAACCTACAGTCTAGGCTATGTTTTACATTCTCTGCGACTTTTTAGCTTCCCATCAAGTATAATCACTGGATATCAGACACTTTAGTCATTTGGTCCATGTCTCAAGCAAGACCCAATGTCAAGTCAAGTCCCAAATCCAGTCTGCCCTCCTCACTGCAGTCTCACCAGTAGAGAAAGCCTGTCTAATAAGGATATAAATGGCTAATTTATCAGGCCTGATCCAAAATAATGACATAGAATTGAATTTCTAGAGTAATTACTGTAATAAATAAATAAATAAATAACATAAATACATAAATAAATGTAATCAAATAAAAAAAAACTCCCCCAATAGTTTTAATTGGTGAAATACTGACAGCTAGTCTTTAAAACCGCCATAAAAATAAATTGAAAACATAAACTGAACACAGACAAGCACATCAACAGCGGTCATTGGTTACTCACTGATATGCCAAACTGCAGCAGAGCCATGCGGATGACATCGGTGGTGCTGTCATTGTTGCTGACCGCAAGCGTCTTGGCCTGGTGGAAACATTTTATGGAAATGTCTGGTTGCTTGTATGTTACATAAATGGGAGCGAGCGAGGTCATTAATTACCCACTTAGTGACAGACCAGAAGATCGAACAATATTTATTTTTGTGCTGACTGAAGCAATACAAGGCAAGAAGAGGCTCTTACATATGCACAGTTTCCGATGTCCTTTGCAAATATCTTCAGAGGAATAGTCTTGGGGTCGTCCTTCTCTTTACCATCAACTATCCGACTGTGTTGGGGAAAAACAAAGGAAAGACGTCATTTGAGTATAAATGAAGTTCATCCAGACCTGCGAAATGGGAAACAAACATTTGGAGCTGCAAAAAATGAAGTAATTCATCTCATCTTATAATAGTTGTAGGTATTCATTTCCACTGTATCTGATGAATTCATTGCATAACGTCTGTTTGGCCAGCCAATTCCTGTTTATTCACTCCATGTTTACTCTCTTTCATGATAAACTGGCTTCTGTCTAATCACCACTGTTCCATCCAAATCAAAACTTTCCTGCCCTGTAAGGACAATTTGATTTGTAAGATGATCTGTGAGCTAATCACCAAAACAAACCATTGCAAAGCAGCAGGGGAACAACTAAACATTTACCTTTTGATGAGTGCCAACCACTGGTCCTTGAGCTCCTCAGAGCTGTGGAGAGAGTGACGAGAGATACAAACATCGTCAGAGTAAATCATTTTTAAAAGCATCAGTCTGTTGTTCTGATCTCATGCTCTGTTATGTAACTCCGCCGGTTAAAACCGCAGACTTCACCTCGAGCTATGACTGGATCCCTTCTGATGAAAAATGTAATGAGCGGGTGTGATTAAGTACGAACGCGCGAACGGCATCGGCGAACTTCAAATGTACAGCACAGCATATATGAACGTATTTGTGTTGCATGTTTGTGCTTGTTGCGCGTGTGTGTCTATCCTCTAGCCTTACTGCAGTTGGGTCGAGCAGCTTTACGACTGGGAACTGCCTTTGCGCTTGAGGGTTTAGGGATTTTGTGGTTTTGTGTTCAGTTCTTAGTTCCCTTCCCTAGCGTGCATTACCGCCTCAGAACACAGTGTACTCTTATAGAAGTGCACTGGAGTGACTCAGATAGACATTTTAGAAATACATTTAGCATGCTTGGCATTAACAACTGTCAGGCAATGTGAGCAGATGTACTGAATGGAGTTATATAAGAGGAAATGAAGTGGTATTGAATTCCTCCTGTTTGATCAAATTAAGATAATCTTACAAAGTATATTTCATTTTCCAGGAGTTGCTCTGTGTGTGAATGTGTTTACCTGAAGTTGGCCACATAGTTGCAGGTGGGCCAGCCCATGACGAAGCTCTTGTCTGGGCTGGTGCTTCCCTCACACACCTCCTCTATGCAGCTGGCCATCCACATCTCACACACTCGGACTTGGGACTTCACTTTGAAATGAGTGGGAGACCTGCAGACAACACAGTTTGCAACATTGTGAGACTAGACTAGAGCTCCATCTAATCTCCATCTCTGTCTTATTTTCATTATGTCTGTAATTTGTCTTTGTCTCTAGAAAAATAAGAAAACAGTAGAAACGCCCAGCACAATTTCTCCTTACCTGACATGACATCTCCTTGTTGCTTTTTAATTCAGTTTAATTTACAGTGATTAAAAACAGAAAATGCTTGTCACATCTGAGTGAATGCAACCAGCAGTAATGTTGAATTGACTTAAACGATTTATCAGTTTTCAAAATTCTTCCAATCAATAAAATACGCAGTATGCAAGAACTTTAGTTAAAAGCATCCAAAAAGTTAAGTAAAATAATCAGCAGAATGTGATTAACAGTTCTAACGTCTATGTATTATGTTGCACAGGTATAACTTAGCATGCTAACCAGCTATTCCCGACCCATCCCAGTCTAAACACCAACACTACCCTAGTTCTCCCAACTCCCTTACTGAACTAACTAGCTATGGGCAGTAAGCTGTTACTCTAGCCACTTGTTGCCTTGTCTTCGTTTTGAGTATCAATTTGATTCCTTACACCTTTAAACAACTAGAATTCTTGCATGTAAAATACTGCACTAAAACCTACAAGTTCCTGATCAGGGTGTTCCACAGGGAACGACCTGGGGTCCCTGTCTATTCCAACCTAATTTTCTCCGCGAAGCATTCTTCTATTTGGTCATCACATATGGTCGTCCCTCAAGAATTTCTTTATATAGATTAGAATTATTAAAAGAGCTGGTTTTATTTTCAGCACTGGAAGCCAGGCGTGCTCAGTAGAAGTTTATTTATCACCGGCTGCATCTGTGATTACAGAGGGACAGACTCCAAATGCACACATGTGGCGTACACACACACTCTCCCTGCTGTTACACAGATATAAAAGCACACAAACACACATCATTTAACTTCTCCTCTTTCTCCTCTGCAAACACGCACATACCAACACATTCCTCCAAGTCACCCTGTGTTCAGCCACAATGTAATAGCCAATTATAGCATGTGCTCTGCGCTGGAAGGGGTCAGCTCCGCCCACTGGCACATGACCACAGAGGTCCTGCTGTGTCGTGTGTCTGTACAGTAAGTAAAGTACACTCTCTCCACATGTCTATGTGTTCACATGTGTGTGTTAGTGCATGTATGTGCGTTTGTGGACTACTTTGTGGCTCTTTGAGTTTCTATTCTTGACTGTGTGTTGCAGTTTGTGGGTGGGGAGCCCCGTGCTGCAGGCCCGAGGCAGGCCAGTGTGGCTTTGATCTGGGCCAGGCTTCATATGGATTTAATTGGCTGAGAAATAATTATATAGTGGGGAGAAAATAAGGGAGGGAGAAGTGAAAGAAGAGAGCAAAAGAAGGAGAATAAAGGGGAAAATAGGGGACAAACTGATGTTTGCTATAAGCTTTAGAGAAATGTTGCTGCTTTGTTTCTCAAACGTATCCCGCTCTACATTTTCCTGTTTGTGTCAAACAGCCACATACACAGACACTCCACCATTTCACTTTCACAGACTTACTTGGCCTTGGCGACCAGCAGAGTGTCGGTGAAGAGAAAGAGGTGTCTCTCTTGGGTCTGCAGGCCCGTCTTCAGTTGTGATTGAGCATGACCCAGGAACACACGGCCTGGACACTCAGCCAGGAAGGCCTGGACAAGGGGACAGGACTCTGGGCTGACTGGCGTCAGGCAGCTTTCCCTGAGGGACAAAAAGACAGACACACAAAGGATGAAATAAACTATTGATCCCCAGAGAAAAGATGTGAGCTCTGGATGTGTTGTCAGGGCATGCTACCAAACAATTATTTTTGCACCCCAACAGTAGATGTGACTGGACTCAAATTTAGGTCTATTCTATTTATCGATTCTAAGACAATATTGCAAATTTGCCTCAATCAGCTTTATAAATGAGAGAGAGGGTGGGTTGCAAATAATCACATTTTCTTCATCTTCCTAAACAACTACTGCAAAATGTCCCTTGAGCAAGGCACTGTGCCCATATTTACTATGACAGAACTGCTGCTGAGTGATCATCAATGGAAGACTAGAGCAGCTCTGTAAATTGCAAAGCTGTGTGAACATGCAATAAGTCATCACAGAGGAATGCTCAATACCTAGCTAATGTGAGTTAGCTTAGACATTGCAGTCAACGTTCAATAATCTAATTATCTGGTGGTTGCAGAGCAAAACCTATAAGCTAATTCTAAAAAGAGCTATCAGTTAAACCTGAAAAACCTTGAACTTTTTGTTTTTTGACTCTATGTACCCAAGTGTTTTTACTGTGCTGGGGGATTTTCCTAACTCCTCCAGAGAGTGGAGTAACAATGCAGCAGCAACTTAAAAATGAAGCCATCTTGTGATGAGCCAAACTTAGAAAGGCTGTAAGACTTTAATAACCCAAGCAGCATTGGAGCCTGATTCAAATCCACAAATAAAATATTTACCTTATCATTTCCTGCATTTCCTGTACTGATTCCTCACAGTTGCAAAAGCACACGTAATCAGGGATAATTTAAGGTGGAACTTTTAGACCTGCAGTGCAATCATTTGTCTGCAACTGACTGATGTATCATTGTTTGCATATTACGGAGCTGCACATACGTGGCTCCGTTAGCTTCGTTCATCAAAAACAGAGAGAAGTTTGTCTTGTTTCTCTATATTGTCCTGTCTTTCACTTTTATTTCCTCTTTTTCTTCTCCCCATTCGAACTCAAATTGTGTGCCTCGTATCTGTTTCCCTGCTGTCAATCTGAGCCGCTGATGGACAGATGAAAACAGAGGGGAAATTTGGGGAGGAAGAGGAAATAGTTGGAGGGCACCATCCTTTCCTGTTTACCCAGATAAAAGCCCTAAATCTCCACTTACACTCTATACACATATACACTTTTCTATCTCTGTCTCGGCCGTCCTGTGTACACAAACATGCGCACTCTCACGCAAGAACACACCCACGTCTTAACATAGTTTCTGTCTCATTCCCTCCTCTTACACATGAATATCCTCAATACCCAGGAGGCCCGCGCACAGCCGCGCACAATTCTGCTGGTAACACTTCCATCAAGGCATCCAGAGGTGGTCTAAGTCTTTCTGGGAGGGGGCTTGGATTCTTTCATACACCAAAAAATCCTTCCAGCTTCGTTGCGTAATTGATTGGTTACGCAATTAATTAATGAGGAACAGACCACTTCGCTGGAGTGCTTCCCTTTTGTGTGCCATCCAAAAATAAATCCTAAGAGGGCCGAGTCACTTCAATTAACAGCGATGAATGCAACCAATTAGGTGCTGATCCTCGGTGGGACGGGTCGCCCCGCAAGAGGCACCGCCTGAGGGTAAAAAAATGGGTGATGGATGGGACACGAGGATCATGTCTCATCGTATTAATACTTCATGCTGTATTAAAAACATGACACCATGTCGCAGTAGCAATTGTGGAATCTACAATTGCAAAACAACCAGCTATTGTTCCTGGAGAAAAGAAAATAGTTTCCATGCGGCATGCTGTACATAGATCACGCACCCTGCCAGTGCTATAAAATAAGCATTCCTTTCTTCCTTTGCAACCACATGCAAAGCTTCATTATTGGTGTAACAAGCCTCCATATTTTTCCTGTTCCTCTTCATTATCTATCCTAAAATGTTCATAGAGTTCAAAATGATTCTTCTCTGTTGTCGGCGTGTGACACCACCTATGGGTTTTCTCGATACGGCAGTAAGTGCCCTTTTAATGTTGTGTCACATGCGACTGCAGGAGGATTGCAGAGGGAGGGACGTTCGGAGGATTTACAAGCTCACCATTACAGAGCAAAAGTCTCAGAAATCCCCACTGAGTTCATCAACACGTCCTCCTCTGTTCGTATTGTCAACGCGGAACCGGGAAATGCTCCTGTCACCAGAGCCCACACACACACACACACACACACACACACACACACACACACACTGATGCAAAAGGACAAACCTTTCCTGTAAAGCCCTTTTCACATCTCGCTGCCCCCAAAAAGACAACATCTTCCGTATTCACCACACATCCCTCCCTCCTGAATGTGAGATTGACAGCTGAGCCGGCCGCCCTTTGAATCTGATGGATGTGCAGCTAATGGCTCCATTGTACGTCATGTGATGTTGATAAATTGAGTCTTCAGCCTGCCCCGCGCATACATGGCCACCTTTGTAGAGGCACGGCTCTGTGGGGAGAACTGTTGACTTTTTGGAACACAATGAGGGGCCAGTGTACAATGAACCACACAACACCGCATACTAATGTCCCAGCATGAATAATCAAGCGGCATCAGGAATGATTAGTACATAGAGGTCGATACATCACACAGTTCTCTATCCAAAGACCAGCGGTTCTTAACCTTTTTAATAAGATGCACACCCACAGATCCATCAGACGACCCTGCACTCTCATCAACACCCGCCACTTCCAAATGCATTCGTTTGAATTTCTGTCAAGTTGGATCTCATTTAACTATTAATCATATAAAAGTTGATGTAAAACTGGATGCAACAGTATTTTCATACAATCCAACAGTCAATGTTTAGGTCAGTTTGGTCCAGATTGCATTTGTACAACCGCAACACAGAGTTGTAAAAGTGGCGAACCAATCATCCATCGCTTTTAGTGGCCGATTTCAACAGCTGATCAATTACTTTTAGCTAAAGAACTATCGTATCTGCTCTTTTCCTACTAGTTCTCACACGCTTTCAAGGCTCTAACACACTGAGGCCGTATTATTTGCGCAATGTTAATGTTCATTATCTTTGTTTTTTCGGAACAAGGTCGTTTTTTCTGAGCTTTCCCACCGTGAGACTGGCCTCGACCGATCATGTTGTGAGGAATGGACAATCACGTCACAGCTCATGACAATCACGACAATCACGACAATAGGCTTTGATGCGACATATTTCCAGGTGAGTACTTGGCATATTTTTTTATTTGACATGTGGATGTTTTTTTTCCTAAATCAGATCATTAATTCAACTTTTTGGATCAGTTGAGCTGCTCCACAACCTCTCCCCGTATTGGTGTGGTCTAAGAAATGACACAAAGTTACGAAATTAACAAGGTCCAAAGGTCACCAGAGGCAAGTGGACTGAGTGAGCTGCACCATTCGTCCTCAAGTCCTCGAGTCCTCAACGACCGAAGGATGTGTGAAGGGCTGGGATGACCGAAATAAGTGAAGTCTTAGTCATGGAGAGAACCATAATGTGCGCACACACACACACACACCTGTAAGTATACACCCTGAGGACAACAGCTGGACAAACAGCTGCAACTTTCTCCCGCTCCTCTCTCTCCCTGACGACCTTTTCTTTAGTCTGTTGACTTTTCCGTCATGCCGTTTCTCCTTCTTCTTTTTTTAATCTCTCTCCAGCCGTCACTCACCCATTCAACGCGTGTTTTCTCTTTCTTGATGCAGCCAATAGCTCAACTGACATCACCTCTACTCCGACTGAGCAGACTGAGTCCCTCAGGGCAGCAGTGACACACGCTTATATAAGTCTGTCCATCTGCTCGGCTTTATTAATAACCCTGAGAAGGACTCAGTGTGTGTTTGTGTGTCTTTCTGTATCATCTGGTTGTCTGCAGCTGACGGGCCTCCGGTGGTAAATCTGCCTCCAACACATTTTAAGTTTTTATGGCATCGATCCAAGACGAACCGAAAAAAAGAAGTGAATGAACAGAGGGCTGCTGGCTGGGGAAGAAACCTTCGGCTCGCGGCTTTGTTCCTTACACAACATGTGAACTCTGACTGGGATGAAAACACAGTAAAAGAGGAGAGTCAGAGATGTGACAGTGATTCATAGACGATGTGTGTGTGGCCAAAAGACTTTGTGGAGAAGAAAGTCAGAGGGTGAGCGGCTGCTCGTCTGTTTCTGTGTCACAAGTTCAGTGTGTACGTGTGTGTTCCTGCACACGGAGGATGGCATCATCAGTAGTTTGACCTCTTTCTCCCAGATAAAGGCCCTCCAGACAGGCAACAATTGACGGCTCAGTGTATGTGTGTGTGTTTGAGAGAGAGAAAGAGAGCGAGAGAGAGAAAGAGAGAGTGAACGTCTGTCATCATGCAAATTGTAGAAGACGTCATTTTGCACACCAATCTGTACCATCTCCTGACCCACAGTGGAGGCTTTTGTTCGTTACTGCAACAAACGCATCAGGAAATATGACAGTTAAGGGATATATTTGATACAAATTATATACATTGTATATATATTCATGTTTACACTCCAATTATAAGTAACTAAAGCTTTTTCTATCTGTACAGGTTTTCTTGAAAAAGAAACATTGAATAAACTGTAGCCTGCTGTATTCTTAAAAGGTAGATACCAAAGTTTACCTAATTTTAGGGCTGATGATTTGACATGAGTCTGTGTTTTTCCTCGAACTAAAACCTGCAAATAGTCACACTTATTCATATTTGTTGAAAAGGTAGGTGCAGCCACTGGAAATTAGACTAATAATTTATTTTGTGAGCCGGGAAACCTTGAAACAAGCTAAAAAAGCAAGTCATACATTTCAAATTGCACGCATAATTCATTAATTTTCACCACTACCCGCCAGACTAGGCCGGCAAAAAAGCATCAATTTAAGAAACTTTAACTTCTTTGATGTAAAATCCAAAGATAAATGCCATCATCCTGCCCACACTATGGCTGACAGGAGGCACACGGATCTGCATTATTATCGGATCTGCAGCATTATCGAGCATTATCAGAGATTTTTTAATATCAAACCGACTTCACATCTCCTTTACCGTCCATCTGTTCCCTGTTCCTACCTGACGCCCCTGACCCTGAACTGACTCTGGCTGCCCAGATTATTTCCATAGGCAAACTATACTGTCATCGCTGGCTGACACACAATGCTCTCTATACAGCCGGAGGAAACACACACACACACACGTACAGGGACAGACACACACACACACACACACACACACACACACACACACACACACACACACACACACACAGGAAGCTCCCAGGCCCATCCTATCCAGTGTGATGTAATGAGATATCTGCTGTTTCCC